>CAUYLG010038345.1:0-36989 GCA_963573385.1 Cacajao melanocephalus
CTAGCCTGGGCAATAGAACAAGAATCCCGTTCTCTCTCCCTCTTTCTCTTCCTCTTTCTTTCTCTCGTACATTCTTTTTTTTCTTCCTTTCACTCTCACTTTCTTTCCTCTCTTTTTCTTTCTTTCAAAAATAAAAAAAAATAAAAAATAAAAAAAAATCACAGAAGGTCACACAGGTAGCTGAATTTTTCTGCTGAGAATTTGGATAACACTTTAATTTCAATCTGTATTCAAAAAAAAAAAAAAAAAGAAGCTTCATCAAGGATATCCATAATCTGGATCAGATGTCTATTGACAAGAGAATGCATAAACAAATTGTGGTATATTTAAACAATGGAATACCACTCGGCAATAAAAAGGAATAAATCACAGGTACATAATACTAATAAATGTATAAATCTCATAAACATTTTCCTGATGTTTGAGTGAAAGAAGCCTTACGCAAAAGATTATGTACTATATGAATCAATGTATATGAAGTTTAAAAATAGGCCAAAGTAATCTATAATGATTGAAATCCGAACAGTGATTGCCTCTGGTGAGCAGGGATGAGGGGGTGGCCACACAGTGGGGATTCACTGGAAAGTGGCATCAGGTTACTTTCTAGAGCAATAGAAATGTTCTAAATCTTGATTAGGATGTGAGTTACATTTATAAACATTTGCTAAAATTCATCAAACTATATTAAGATCTGTATCTTTCACTCTATAAAATAATCTATTTATAAAAAAATTAACTGGGTAGTAATTTACTCAGAATTTCTGAAAGGATTCATTTTAGAACTACTCAGTTTTAACAAGGCTTCTTTCTTCATGGCAGTTTTCTGAAATCAAGGTCAGAGATCTAATTAGAATACTAAAAGGCACTTCCAAAAATTTTCCTTAAACAATCTCATCTGTCATTCAGGTATTTCTTAAAAAATAATTCGCTACAATATTATGCCAATAACATCATGGGGAAACCAGTGGTGTTCACAACTCTGGATCAACCCACAATTCATTAGGCACTTAGCAAGTGCTTCATAATACTCTACTCTGGAGTCACATAGAAGAGTGCATTGAGATAAGTTTTAAAAGCAGGAAAAGAGTTCAAGACCAGCCTGGCTAACAGGCCGAAACCCCATCTCTACTAAAAATACAAAAATTAGCTGGGCATGATGATGTCCAACTGCAGTCCCAACTACTTGGGAGGCTGAGGCAGGAGAACCACTTGAACCCAGGAGGAGAAGGTTGCAGCGAGCTGAGACTGCCACTGTGTTCCAGCCTGGGCAACAAAGCAAGACCCTGTCTCAAAAAAAAAAAAAAAAAAGAATATGAACAGGAGTTTGCTGCAAATTTTTAGAAAGCCACAATAAAGGTTTTTATTAATCTTTAGACCCATCTTTTAAAAATAGGGATATCAGCTACCAAAGTTATCACAGAATTCAAAACTGGGAGAAAATATAAAAAATTAAAAAATGATTTCCTCTCAATATATAGATGGAGAATTGAGGGCCAAAGATGAGAAACGATTTGCCCAAGATCACATGACTAAGCTAGTTAGGGGTATAGGGATGATTACATTTGGCGCTGCACTCCATGACAATGTTCATCACATCGCATAATACGTACAATCCATTGTATAAAATTTATCTCCAAAAAAGATAATATTCATGCAACCTTTTGGAAATTTATCTCCAAAATTTATCTTCAAAAAAGATGATATTCACACAACCTTTTAAAATAGTATGAATCAGCAAAATCCTCTAGCAACATCAAGAGAAAAACCAAAATCATAATTAGTTATAATTCTTCTTTATTGATAAGTTTCTAACAGTCTGTGACAAAATAAGGACAATATAGTGAGCACATCATAAAGCTTTATTTCTTCAATGTAAAGAACTATTTTTTATTCTGGGATTATGTCTTACCTAATGTTTGGTTAAAATGTCCTTTCTTTTAAGAAATGATGGTGACAATAGTTTTTGTTTTTATTTTCAGTGTTCTTACACAGCAAAATTAAAAGGAGGTAATCTTGTATCAATTCTTTGAAATTATAAATATATGATCTGTGACAACCACGATTTAAGTGCAAGCATTAAATTATAATACCATCAAACATTCAGAAACAAAGAATTTGAGTTTGTAGGAAGAGACGATCAAGGTAAATTTGAATGAATCATCTAGTTTTGTAGAATTTCCTTTGAAGAAAGGCAGCATGAGGGGAAACTACTGTATTGTTTTCAGTTCACTTTGAAATTAAGTGCATTTATTTACCAAATAAAATTAAATGTCCACTGAACACTGTTTACTGTTGGTTTCTATAACCCCTTCACCACAAAATTACGAGTTCTGTCAGGGCAGAGATCTTTAATTTACTGATGAATTCACAATTTATAAGACAGTATCTGGCACACAGCAGTTTCTCCTAAATATTTATTCAAAGAATGAATTAAATGCCCACCACCATGCAAAGCACTGAGGGACTTAGAGTGGGCTCTGATACAAACAAATACACAAATGCAGTGGAACCTCTTTAGAATATCTGTGCCAGGACACAGACCTCAAATATTCCTTTTAAGTGTAACTAGAGCAATAATTTTCAGTAGAATTGCTGGTTTCACTTAAGGGACATGCAAACACATTTAATAAAGGGCCATAGGCTGAGCAAGGTTGCTCACGCCTGTAATCCCAACACTTTGGGAGGCCAAGGTGGGAGGATCATGAGGTCAAGAGATCTAGACCATCCTGGCCAACATGGTGAAACCCTGTATCTACTAAAAATACAAAACTTAGCTGGGCATGGTATCGGGCGCCTGTAGTCCCAGCTACGAGGGAGGCTGAGGCAGGAGAATCACTTGAACCTGAGAGGTGGAGGTTGCAGTGAGCTGAGATGGCGCCACTGCACTCCAGCCTGGTGACAGAGCAAGATTCTGTTTCTAAATAAATCAATAAAGGGCCATAATGGAATTTCACATAAATACATTTAATAAAGGACCATAACAGAATTTCATCATAATAAATGTGAGGCAATGCTGTCATTCATCTTATTAGTGCAAACATCTTCTATGACATACATTTCTTCCAAGGAGCTCAAAACTCAGCTCTTGTTATTTATTTACTTATTTGAGACGAAGTCTTGCTCTGTGGCCCAGGCTGGAGTGCAGTGGCACAACTCGGTTTACTGCAGCCATCACCTCCCAGGTTCAAGCAATTCTCGTGTCTCAGCTTCCCAAGTAGCAGAGATTGCAGGTGCATGCCACCACACGTGGATAGTTTTTTTATATTTTTGGTAGAGATGGAGTTTCACCATTTTGGCCAGGCTGGTCTCAAACTCCTGAACTTAAGTGATCCACCCACGTTAGCCTCCCAAAGTGCTGGGATTACAGGCATGAGACACTGCACCCTCAAACTCCTGGGCTCAAGTGATCCTCCCACCCCAGCTTCCTGAGTAGTTAAAGCCACTGGTGTGCACTACCATGCCCAGCTAATTTTTAAATATTTTTGTAGAGATGGGTTCTCCCAATGTTGCTCAGGCTGGTTTCAAACTCCTAGACTCAAGTGATCCTCCCGCCTCAGCTTCCCAAAGTGCTGGGATTACAGGCCACTGTGCCGAGCCTCAGTCCTTCTTTTAATCTTCAGCAAAGCAATGTAAAGATTGTCCTTCAAAATTTTTATCAGCTTGATAAATGTCTATGAGCCTTTTCATGGTAACCAATACTACAGAGACAACACTTTTGATGAAAAGAACCAGTAGCCCAAAAAAATAAGCATTACTGCCACAGGTTGCAATTTCTATTTTAATTTGAAAAAAAAAATCTTTACCTGATCATTTTAGACTCAATTTGATTTATTTTAAGAACTAGAATTGTAGATTCATATTATTTGTATGGCTGTATCTTTTTACACAACTTGGGATTCAATCTCAAGTTGTGTTTACGTTAAAGTTAACAGAATGCTGACAGGTTCTCTCTTTTGCTTATGGTAAATCGCTAAAAGGTTTATTTAAATGGAGAACTACAAATTCCAAGTGTCATTCAAGATGAAAAGAGAGTTCCCAAAGCAACAGTTTCTGTCAGTGAAATGAAGTATTTGCTCAGGAGGGGCATGAACTGTGTGCAATGCCACTGGTTTTATGTTATCTCATTTTAGAAGTTCACAGTTGCAGCCTGACTGACCCAAAGGATCTGCCAGATATATTAACTAAAACAACAGCTTGCACTCTATGCCATTAACCATTAGCATAAGCTTTGAAGTCAGTTTAATTTCTTGGCAGACACCAAGGTAGTTAAATGGTCTTTATTCCTATGTTCACAGAAACAGTCAACAAATTGTTTGGTTCACCTAAATACAAGACAACAATTTTAAAAGCTTTTTTTTTTTTTTTTTTTTTTTTTTTGATGGAGTCTCACTCTGTGGCCCAAGTGGAGTGCGGTGGCATAAACCTGGCTCACTGCAACCTCTGCCTCCTGGGTTCAAGCGTTTCTCCTGCCTCAGCCTCCTGAGTAGCCGGGCTTATAGACATGTGCCACTATACCCGGCTAATTTTTGTATTTTTAGTAGAGACAGGGTTTCACCACGTTGGCCAGGCTGGTCTTGAACTCCTGACCTCAAGTGATCCACCCACCTCAGCCTCCCATAGTGTTGGGATTACTGGCGTGAGCCACCGAAGGCAGCCTTTAAAAGCTTTTGATATGGAAAATATTTTATCTCAATCTTCCTTGTGCTGTGCCCATTTTAGTAGTCAAAGCACCAACTACAGCTTCCTAAAAAAAAACCCCAAAAAATCAAAGGTACATCTCTTATTCTAAGATTGATCCCTTCAAAGTTCTAGGCACTGAAAAGATAAAATATCACAGGTTATGGGGTAACTCTTGCTCAGGTAACAAAGTTTTTCCCCATATTCTTACAAACAAAACTGCTTCAAGAGATATTTCCTAACGTCAATTTAGCCACTACATTACCTGCTGCTAAGTGTTAGTAACAGGTAATAAAGAAAACTCAGATCTGATTTGATTCTTCAAGTCCTCACAGCTGAAACAAGATGCCCAAAAACTTCCTGGCTCTAAGTAGCAGCTGTGTGAAACTGGACAAGTCTTTAACCTTCCTGGGTTTCATGTCCTGTGTGAGAAGGGGCTACTGCTACTATTAGTATATTGTGTAGCAGCAGGATATTAGTGCACTTAGCAGAGTAGGTGTTGTTACTTGTCTTCAACATCATCAGTAGCATGCAAAAAAAGCTTCTAAGCACCTTCACTGCAAGAATAACCAAAGTTCCAGTGAACAAAACTACAATTCTGCCATGTTGCCAGGGGCATATAGGCTTCCTTTTTCTGAATTCATTTGACATCAAGGTTACTTAACATCTTCTAAGGCAGTAATAACAAGCAAGGAATCAATGTCATTTCCTCCAATCTTGGAAAATAAGATTAATTCATTTTTCTTTTAGCATAAAATTCCTTTCTAAACATAAAAGACCTAGATATAAATCCCATAAGATTGTTTGATGTAACTACAAAGCCAAAACAAATAAAAACCCATTGAAAAAGAACCTGGAAAAATATTTCCAATAAATATATCATTGACACATAATAAGTTCAACTGAACTGAGCAACTAAAATAGTATATATACCTTTTCTTCTAAGAAATTAGTACAGTTTTTAAAATGAACAACGATAATGTTTGTGAGAATACAGTGTTATTAGCCTTGGTTGGAAAAAATGCATTTTTAATAACTGGTAATATAGATTGAGAATCTTCTGAAGAACATTCATGCCCTTTAGCCCTATCATTCTACCCCTGAAAAAACAATCTAAAATATAGTCATTGCTTTAGACACAAAAATATTCATGCAACACTATTATCATGACAAAAATGTAAGAACAAATTAAATGCATATTAAGAATTTCTGTACATAATTGAATGTAATGAGGACATTTTAAAAAATGCCCAAGGCCAGGCACAGTGTCCCCCACCTGCAATCCTAGCACTTTGGGAGGCCAAGGCAGGAGAATCGATTACTTGAGCCCAGGAGTTTGAGATCAGCCTAGACAACATAGTGAGACTTCCCCTCTACAAAAAATATAAAAATTAGCTGGGCCTGGTGATGCGTGCCTGAGTCCCAGCTACTCAGGAGCCTGAAGTAGAAGGATCACCTGAACCCGGGAGGTGAAGTTTGCAGTGAACCGAAATCACGCCACTGCACTCCAGCCTGGGTGACAAAGTGAGACCCTGCCTTAACAACAACAAAAAAATGCCTTGAACAAATTTTTGAGAATAAAGGAAAATGCTTATGATATACTATCAGGTTACAAAAGGGAGAATGTAAATTATACATATCAACCATAATCAACTATGTTAAAAATGCAAACAAATAGATAAAAAACAAACAAAACTGTTATTAGTGATTCTAACCGAACAGGATAATACTTTTATTTTCCTTTTACACATTACCATATTTTCTAAATTTTCCACAGTGTCTTTGAAAAAATTGTTAATTAGAGGCTATATAAACAGGGGCTTTGTACTTACTAAACTTGAGGCCCAGTTTCCTTACCCACAAGCAGGACAAGAATTCTTCCCTTTCAAGGTTACCATTAAAATCAACATAGAACCTGACATATCAGTTGACGTGTGGTAATTATTATACTATAGTCGAATTAGAGAACATAGTGACTTTAATGTGAACATTGAGATGTTTTCCCCCCTACTAAGTGGTTCTGAACAACTGCACTTTGACACTGTGTAATAATTATAAACGGTTTTCAGTCTCTCCCACCCCCACTGCCATGCTATAACTTATTTTCTCTATTTGCCTGCCCACCCCTTCTAGTTTGCAGAAGGCTTAGAAACCAGGCAGTCCAAACATGGATTGTTTGGCCCACACAGCGATGCAGTATTTGAGTAAGTAGCCAAAGGGTTGGGAGACTTGATATTAAAAATCCAGATTTCTAGCTTTGGAAAAATAGGAAGATTTGGTGTCGTCAAATGGTATGTGCTCTTTAGATGCCCCCAGTTCTCACTTTTCCCTAACAAGCCACTGACACTGAAGGTCAGCTGTCATATATCATGACAATGGGGCTGTCTTATCTCACTCCAGGCTTAATTTTCTGTTCAGCCTCATTTGATTTTATGATCCATTACCTACCTGTATCAGTCAGGTCTATTCATGAAAGTGAAAGCATAAAGTAATTTGAAGAGACAAAGTTTAACATAAAGAATACCTACAAATGGGGGCCAGGCGAGGTGGCTCACGCCTGTAATCCCATCACTTTGGGAGGCCAGGGTGAGTGGATCACCTGAGATTAGGAGTTTGAGAACAGCTCAGCCAACATGGCAAAACCCCATCTTTACTAAAAATACAAAAATTAGCCGGGTGTGGTGGCAGGCACCCACAATCCCAGCTACTTGGGAGGCTGAGGCAGGAGAATCAAAGAGAAAGAGGTTGTGGTGAGCCAAGATCGTCCCACTGCACTCCAGCCTAGGTGACAGAGTGAGGTTCCATTTAAAAAAAAAAAAAAAAAAAAAAAAAATAATACTTATAAAAGTATAAAAGGAGACTAGAATTATGAAATTATGAGGAATTGACTCCTAAGAGAGAACCCTAAGAATATAATAGCAGATATAAGGTGCAGCTACTATTCTAGAACTGAGATAAGAGAGCTCAAAGAAGGGGCCCCACAAAGGCTGAGATCCAAACCCTGTTGAAAGGGGATGGCTGGGACTCAGTGAATGGCAGAAAAGTTTCTATAGCGCCATGCTGGTGGAACTTGCAGAAAATCTGTACTCTAGGTTTTGGGGAAAGCTGTTCATGGAAAAGTGACTCACTGGCAAGTCTATAAAACTGCCTAAGGGGAGTGCTGGGGGAAGTACTGACTGCAGGATGTGTGAGCAGCTGTGTGTGCAGAAGGAGCCTGGGGCTGGAGAAGCCATTGGCGGTGCAGGAGCTGGGTGTGAGGGAACCCTGGCCCGAAGCTGGAAAAGCCATAGCCACATGTGCTGGAGGAAGCTGTGCTGAAGAAGCTGGGTGACCTAGAGGAACTGGACACCGGGATGGCTGCCTGTGCTACAGGAATCAGTGCTGGACAAGCGTGCCAGAACCAAGAAGGGAAACCACTTCCACTTACAATTTCTCCCCAGTACCCCTTGCAGACAAAGCATAACATTGTGTCAGCTGGTAGAGGAAAAATACTTACAGGGCCGAGAAGCGTTTTCTGCAGAGTAGTCAATGAAGAGTGAATTTAAAGCTGAGAGGCAATAAATTGATAACTGGCTCACTAGCCTACCAGAATTACATAAAAAAGATATACAGGAGCCAAATGAGAACCAAGAACAGTAAAGAGAAACAAAATGCTTGCTCTTTAGGCTATTTGGCTAATAAGAGACTTTTCTGGTCCTTTAGATTAATGTGGCTTCCGGATGGCCAAGTTCTACACAAGGGAGGTGCTGCCAAAATTCTTCTTCATCATCATTATGGTAAGTAGCATTTATTAAGTATTTATTATGCCAGGCATGTCCTGTTACAGTCACTTTACATATATTAGCTCATTTCATCCTCATAACAATCCTATGAGGTAGGTAGTTCTATTATCTCCATCTAAATACAAGGAAACAGGGACACAAAAAGTTCAAATTGCCCAGGTTCACAAAGCCAGTAAATGGCAGAGCCATAATCTGAACCTATATAGTCTAGCTCCAGAATATATAATCTTAAGCACTATGCTAAATTGTTTCTCTACAAGACATATTTGTTCAGTTTTTGGCTTTTAGCATCTGTCTTCTTTCCCCAATTTGTCTTTGTCAAATGTATAAAGAATTAATGAAAGGAGCACACAGCAAGGTGTAGGAGCTAGGGTACAATGTTTTGGTTGATAGAAAATTAACCTCAGGCTGGGCATGGTGACTCATATATGTAATTCCAGGACTTTGTGAGACTGAGGCAGGTGTATCACCTGAGGTCAGGAGTTCCAGACCAGACTGGCCAACATGGTGAAATCCCATCTTTACTAAAAATACAAATATTAGCTGGGCGTGGTAGCAGGTGCCAGCTACTTGGGAGGCTGAGGCAGGAAAATTGCTTGAACTTGAGAGGAGGTTGCAGTGAGCTAGGATCATGCCATTGCACTCTAGCCCAGGCAATAAGAGCAAAGCTTCATCTCAGAAAAAAAAAAAAAAAAAAAAAGAAAGAAAGAAAGAAAATTAACCTCAGATAAATACAGGGTTTGCAATAGACAGTTTGATGTAATTATCTATTAGTTACCTTCAAGACCTTTTCAATTAAAAATGAATTTCCATATAAGAATTTCCTGTCCAACTAATACTTATTTCCATTTTACTTCAATGAAGTTAAAAATGAATATTAGTATTCAAGTAAGATTGAGATTTCCATAATTTCTTTTTAGGTTTTAAGAAATACCAGTACTCATACTTAGTATTACTACTTTTTGCTTTTTTTTTTTTTTTGAGACAGAGTCTCACTCTGTTGCCCAAGCTGGAGTGCCACGGTGCAATCCCAGCTCACTGTGATCTCCACCTCCAGGGTTCAAACAACTCTCTTGCCTCAGCCTCCCGAGTAGCTGAGATTACAGGAATGAGCCACTGTGCCCAGCCAGTACTGTTACCTGGAATTCCAGACTGAGCTGAAGGGGATTTTGTCATTCAACAAAAGTCTCATCGCTAAATTCTTTAATTGGACAAGAAGTTAAGACTGTCATATACAGAAACATTCTGAATTCATTTCAGGTCATCTTCCCTTGAAAAGGATGTCACTTCTTGAGCAGCACAATTTAGGACTGACAAAACTGAAGATGTCAAGTGTGAAATTAATCTTGGATAGTTCACAATGGGAACTACTTCAAATTCCAAATCGGCAGGTGTTAGCTTAAAGGGCACCTAAGACATATTAACATATTTCTTTTTTTTTTTATTTGTATTTATATTAACATATTTCTTATAGGTTTCAATGGTATTTGGAGATTGTTTACCTCTGGAGTTCCAAGTTCTGCTACACTGACTAGGCAGAAAGTGTGAGATATACTGTTGAAGGTATGAAAGATGTTCCTAATTTGGGGAACTAAAGGCACCAATTTAGATAGATCCTATTTTCATTCCTTCTTTACAGTGTTTATTAGGAAAGGCAACATTTAGTAGACAAGTGATTTGGCAATGGGAATCTAAATGACTTAGTTCCAAATCCCACTTCTACCACAGTCTGTGACTTCTAGGCTGAGTTTGCTCATTTGTAAAGTGAGGTTTAACAGTATCTCATAGTCTTGTCCTGAGGATTAAGAAGACACTGCACATCAGTGCCTGGTACACAGAGCTCAAAAAACATTATTACATTTTTATGCAGATAAGTCTTAATTATATTTATCAATATAGTATCCTGGAGAAAACAAAGTTTTTCAGGAAAATAATATTGAATCAGATCATATCCAGATTTTATTTGATCCAAACTTAGTTTTATCAAAGGTCCTTACGAGACAATAATCTGTAGTTCAATCTGAGAAACGACAAGCTGATTATTTCTTTCCAGATATGGATAAATTTACTGAGATTGCAAAGTTTAAAATCTTGTAATTTACATTCATTCACTTGAGACAGGGTCTCACTCTGTTGCCCAGATTGGTCTCAAACTCCTGCAATCTTCCAGCTTCAGTCTTCTAAAGCACTAGAGTTACAGGCATGAGCCACCATGCCTGGCTGAAATCTTAGAATTTTCAAATGAAATTTCAAACAGGTATAAAATGTCTTGTATAACCATAAGAGAATAAGAGCAATGTACCAGACAATATAAAAGTTCTTAAAAATGTAACTTTGTTAAACCTACTTCAAAGAGAACCTATTGCAGAGGCAGAAGCATACTGAACAAATTTGTTCTTCAGACACAATAAACCTTTGATCTGAAGGTAACTCAAACCCCTAAAGATACTTATTATGAATGAGTCATTTATTATAATCAAACACTGATATGGTTTGGTTGTGTCCTCACCCAAATCTCATCTTGAATTGCAGTTCCCATAATCTCCATGAGTCATGGGAGGGACACAAGGGAGGTAATTTAATCATGGGGGGTGGTTACCCTCATGCTGTTCTTGTGATAGCGAGTTCTCACAAAATCTAATGGTTTTATAAGGGGTTTTCCCCCTTTTGCTCAGCACATCTCCATCCTGCCGCCCCATGAAGAAGGAAGTGTTTGACTCCCCTTCTGCCAAGATTGTAAGCTTCCTTAGGTGTCCCCTGCCATGCTGAACTGTACGTTAATTAAACCTCTTTCCTTTGGAAATTACCCAGTCTCAGGTATGTCTCTATTAGCAACGTGAGAATGAAACAGACACAAAACTTTAAAACATGAAAAAACAAAACAAAAGCTTAAAATGAGAGTAAGTATAATCAAGAAAAGGAAGTTAAATACTAAGAAAAATACTATAAAGCAGGGAGGGTAGAGGAAAAGCCCTGGCCTCTCCAAATATAATGTTAATGATGTATAGTAATGCAAACCCCAAAACAAGACCTTTGGATTCCAAACAAATTGCAGAGAAGTTTCAATGACTGGGAAGGGGGTGAGGGGGAGGAGCTTTCCCATTATTAAGTCTGTTTCTAAATAAAAGGTTTAAAAATTATAAATTATAACAAAGTTATAAAATACATAGTATTTTTCTTAGTATTTAACTTTCTTTTCTTGATTATACTTACTCTCATTTTAAGCTTTTGTTTTTTCATGTTTAAAAGTTTTTTCTCATCAGTACTGAGAATCTGCCTCAACATTTTTCAAAGTTTTTATTATGTTCTAGACATAGTGTTAACCCTATGTTTATATTATTTTAAGCTCACAACAATCCCAGAAGGTCATTTAACAGAATAGACTTGGATTTTAATAGCTTGTTCAAGTAGTGACACTGATTTTGAATAATACTGTCTCAGACAGTCCCTTTTGAAGTCAGTGATTAATCATATTAAACTTTAAAATCATCCTAAGATGCCAGGCATGGTGGCTCACGCCTGTAATCCCAACAATTTGGGAGGCCAAGGTGGGCGGATCACTTGAGAGGTCAGGAGTTCAAGACCATCCTGGCCAACATGGTGAAACCCTGTCTTTATCAAAAATACAAAAATTTGCTGGGCATGGTGGCACACACCTGTAGTCCCAGCTACTCAGGAGGCTGAGGCAGGAGAATCGCTTGAATCCAAGAGATGGAGGTTGCAGTAAGCCGAGATCACACCACTGCACTCCAGCCTGGCGACAGAGTGAGACTCTGTCTCAAAAAAAAAAAAAAAAAAATACTAAGAATAGCACTTGTTTCACCTGCCAACTTACGGATTTATGCCACTGGTTATTTTAGGGAGCTGGTCTCGCTATGTTGCCAGTGGCTATCCACAGGTACACTTATAGCTCACCGCAACCCTGAACTCCTGGGCTCAAGTGATCCTCCCTCATTGGCATTTGAAGTAGCTGGGACTACTGGTGTGCACTACTACACCCAGCTTTGCTGTTTTAATACATGAAAAATGTGGCATTATAACCCAAACTGGTCTGCAATAAGAAAAGTATGGAAACTAAGAGTCTTCAGAAATTTTTATAGCAACATGATTATTACAATTATAGTAGTAATTTTTTATCTGTTGAATCTAATAACAATACATTTGGGCTTGTATTTTCTATAGTTTTTTTTTCCACTTCATTTTCCTACTATTTCATTTTTATAAGTGTATTGGTATGGACTGAAATAAAAATTAAAAACAAAATCTAGGCTGGATGCAGTGGCTCATGTCTGTAATCCCAGCACTTCAGGAGGCCAAGGCGGGCAGATCACCTGAGGTCGGGAGATCGAGACCAGCCTGACCAACATGGTGAAACTCTGTCTCTACTAAAAATACAAAATTAGCCAGGTGTGGTGGCACATGCCTGTAATCCAAGCTACTCGGGAGGCTGAGGCAGGAGAATCACTTGAATCCAGGAGGCGGAAGTTGCCCTGAGCTGAGATCATGCCAATGCACTCCAGCCTGGGCAACAAGAGCAAAACTCTATCTAAAAAAAAAAAAAAACCACAAAAAACAAACAAAAAAACCTGATCCTTTACTAGACAGGTTGAGGAATACTGCTGTAGAGCTCTGAGGCAAAAACAGCTTGCTTTCTGTTACCAGCTCTGTGATAAAGAGGAGACATACTCAGGTGAGTAACAACCCTTCGACAATCAATCTGAAATCCCACTTTGGCCATCTGGTTTTTCTATCATAGCTCCATTTATCAACTGGAGCACCCTGAGTTTATACTAGGTAATATGGACTCTCGACCTGCTTATGTAATATAGTTATTTAGAGCCAAAGAAAACTACTCATTAGCAACCGAATCTAAAAAACATAAGACAGTGCTAACTATAAACTAGTGTGTCTCACTCCCTTACCACTCACTTCATTTGTGTAAAGCATGCTTTGGCTTCCTTTAAAAGTTAAAAGTGTTTCTCTTTCCCATATGCCGAAAAAATCAGCATCCTGATTATCAAAGTTACTTATAATTGCATTTGAGAGTCAGACTTTTTTTTCCTTTGTTTTATAAATTTTTAAGGCATGAAGGTACAGTTGCCAGGTCAAAGGGCAAGGAAGAGGTCACAAAAGCATCAAGAGAGGTAGTTTTGGGGTGAGGAAAAACTGAGAGAAATCAATGTCACATAAACCTCTTGGTGGTCATATCTGGCAGTTAGACTCCACACTACTGCAATTTCAGACTACTTGACTTTAACTCGTTTTTGAATACTAATCTTTCCATAATTGATCATCTGACTTTCATTCCTGCTCTGAAAAATTCTGAAGAAAAAGTATTGAATGAGAAAGCAGCAGCAAAATTAAAAACATGAATAAAAGGCATTTCTTTTCATGTAAATCCAGCTTGTCCAACTCATGGCTCCTGGGCCACATGCAACCCAGGAGAGCTTTGAATGAAGCCTAACAAAAATCCATAAACTTCCTTAAAACATTATGAGGTTTTTTGCAATTACTTTTTTTTTTTTTTTTTAGCTCATCAGCTATCTTAGTGTTAGTGTATTTTATATGCGGCTCGAGATGATTCTTCTTCCAATGTAGCCCAGGGAAGCCAAAAGATTGGACACCACTGATGTAAATAAAAGTGAACTGTAAAATATTAACACATATCTCTAAAAAAAGCCAGACTTCCTTAAAGAGGCAAGTCGTTTATCCAGTGTAGGAGTTTGGGGAATTATTTTCTAAGGAAAGAAATTGTGCTTTCCAGTCCCCCATGAATGAAATTTATTTTGACAAATTTACCATCTCACTAGTTTCAGTATAACATTGGTCCATAATAATGGCATAATTTGCCTAGAAAAAACGTTTAGTTCCCAGGGGATAGAAATCCTAATTGAATTCTAAAATGTCTTTAAGTTATATATAACTTTCATTTTTATTCTAACAGCTCAAAATGTATTGTTTGTGCTCTAATAATAAACAGATATTATGAATGCTGATTTATAGCATTTTAAGACCTATAGCTGGAAAAGACCACTTGACCGTCAATTTAAGAAAGCCAGAAATAACAAGACATACTAATTATCCTTATTAATGTCCCAGATAATAACACAACTCCTGTAAACATTTCCTTCCAGTGAAAAAGCAAATAGTATATATCTGCATATTGCAATAATCATTCAAGGAAGTTTGAAAAAATACTGAAATTGGTAAAGTTATAAGCATTTTATAGAAATAAAAAGTTTTACTGGTTGCTTATCAGAATTATAATTATTCATAATGTTACTTCAATAAGTTAAAAAATACACAAACCAACCCAAATCTCACACGTCAGCCTTACTAATGTCAATTCAATTCTAATACAGTTATAAGAAAATATGGTTATGTCAAAGGAAACACAGCAGGTTCACAAACTACTGGGCAGGCAGGTAACCTGAATGAATGAAACAGGCTTCAAAGGCAAGGAGGACTGTGTGACTATCAGCTGCTACTCAGCCCGACCCAACTGTTGCCTTGAGGAAATACTGGTAAAGAACAATAATAAACTGTCTGCTAATTTAACAGTCAGCCTGCGGGCTGGATTTGGTACACAGGCTACCATGTATACCAAGAATTGGTCTGAGTCAGAAAAGCTGGATTGAAAAAATATCCCTCCCCTGATTCTAATAAACTTCATGAACCTATCCTGATCTTTCTTTTTTCTTTTCTTTTTTCTTTTTTTTTTTTTGAGAGACGGAGTCTCAGTATTGCCTAGGCCAACTCCTGGACTCACACAATCCTCCCACCTTATCCTTCTGAGTAGCTAGGACTACAGGTGTGCCCCACCGCACCCAACTTGAGTTTAAGTGAAGTTAGGTAATGTATATACTTTTAAAAAAATGTTGTCATTAGATGCTGAGGGGTAGAGACAAAAAAAGGAAACAGAAAAAGAGCAGCAACAATTGAAGCCTCCATTCCGTCTAGCTATGGGCTTTACTTTTCCTCAAATTGACAACACCTTGCCCACCTTCTTTCCGACCCACAGGCTATTTTCACTTGCAATGTCTCTTCTTCCTCAGGTTTCTTCAAGGTATACTTACAATTTCATTTATACCTTTCCTTTCTACTTCAGGCCATTCTACTCCTCTTTACTTTGAAAGTACTTTCAGGAACAGCATTGAAACTAGGGCCTATTTTACTGCTGAACTCTAGGACAAACTCATGAACTCTTGTTCCCTCTGAATCTAGTAGTTTTTCCCCCTAAATCTTTGAACACTGTGCACTTTGTGAATTCTTTATGCCTACCTAAAGGACCTATTGGAATGTTCACTGAACAATGTTCATCTACCCCTCTTCCTGGGACCCTTGCTTAACATTTGTTCAAGGAATGCCAATCAAATTAACCAAAATGTCAAAACATATTAATCAAAAATTCATTGCTAAGCAAATAGATTTGAAACAACTTCAGAATATCAATTCCGATGCTCACATTTAAAAGGAACTGTGAGTTAAGAACAATCTAATTTTTCTTCCATTCATTCTAGTACAAGCATCCAAAAAAAAACAAAAAACAAACAAAACAGATTTCCTCAGAAAGGTATGTTTGACTTGCTCAAAAAGAAGTTATCATACTGACTTCAATTCATAGGGACCAATAACATTCTCCATTTCTTTTCTTTTTTTTTTTTTTTTTTGGAGACAGGATCTCACTCTGCCATCCAGGATGGAGTGCAGTGGCCCAAACACGGCTCACTGCAGCTTCAGCCACCTGGGCTCAAGCGATCCTACTGCTTCAGCCTCCCTAGTAGTTGGAACAACAGAAGCACACCACCACGTGGATAATTTTAAATTTTTGGAGGGACGGGGTCTCGCCATGTTGCCCAGGCTGGTCTAGAACTCCTGGGCCCAAGTGAGCCTTCCACCTCAGCCTCCCAAAGTGCTGAGATTACAGGCATGAGCCACTCCATTTATTTTCTTGATAACAATATGGAACCTTGATTTCATGAAACCTCTGAGAATCAAAACAAATGTTATGGTGCCTCTCTCCACGAAAATGCACAGAACCTCAAAATTTTTAAGCAATTCCAGGGGATTCAGAATACTCCAGGATCTTCAGTGGAATATCTATCTACCCCAGGTTAAGAATTCCACTGCTGAATATGAGATTTGTTTTTAAAAATATAGTCTTCCTTAATGAGACCTTTAGCTTTGAGATTTATCGAGGGAAGCAGCTTCCCTTTGCAACTACAACTACTACCTCACAGCCATCCTGACAGCTGACAGAAAATTGATAGTTTCTTACCTCTGAGAAATTAACAGCCAAGGGAATGATGCCAGCCACGTAACATCCCACCAACATAGCCAGAGACAGCAGACTAATGGAGATGAAATCATCCATTCTGCCCTCCTTTATTCACCTACCACCACTTGACAACAAATTTTCAGTGTCTTTAAAAGGTGCTTAGGTTCTTTAAACACGTGTGGTGGTGCAAAAAGAGTAGGCTTTCCAGTTCTTTAGGCCTTCCCACCAGATGTGTTCACGAGGCACCTTCCTCTTGAAAGTACCTGGAAACAGATCCTTTTTGCTGATATTAGCACCAGAGAAAGCTTACAGCAATCTAAGGTCCCAGGCTCTGGGTTCTCAGATGCCAGTCACAGATTCTCGTGGGTTAACAGAGATGGGAAAAGTCAATAGGGAAAACGTGCGAATGATAAATTTCTTCGATTGTCGGAATGAGGGTGGCACAATGTTTTAGGCGGCAGCGGGTTAAGTAACCCAAGCGAACCTGTTCGTTTCCTAGACTCCCCAGTCTCCAAGAGGCGGCCCCGCAGGTGATCCGCCCCCCAGGGCAGGAAACCAGCCCACCAGTCCCAGCAAACTCTCCTCCGAGCCTGGGATGAGGAAAGGAGTCCTGCACGTCTCTAACGATGGGTCCTAGGGGTTCAGCAGCAAAGTTGACACAAAGCTGTCTCTGCCCTATACCCGGTGCTGCCCATGGTACTCCACTCGGCCGGGCCTTGACCCGGAGTCGCCGATACTACAGCTGCCATGGCCGCCAAGTGGCACCTCTTCTTCCCATCCACTTCCGGATTGTCTCACCGCCCCCTCCTTTACAAGGGCACTTCCGGGTTACAACCGACCTCTAGCCCGGGATACTTACACTGCCGCCATTTTTGAGTAGGGCTAATGAAAGATGACTGATGTAACTGTCTATACCGGTGATCATTTGAGGCGTATGTTTAATAACGAAACAACGGAAGACAGTGTCTTGAAAAAAATTTTTTTCTAAAGCTAGGAAACTTTCCCCTACTTACCTTTTTGCCTTTATCGAAGATGGCTGAAACAGAGTCAGTATCTGCTCTAGCTGCCGGAAGTGACTGTGCCTCTATGATCCAAAAGGCACTTTTGCGTCGCACTTCCGACGACTTCCGGCGGCTTTTCTCGCGGGGATTGGCTGTTGGCGGCGTTGTGGCTAAGCTCGTGTAGTGGCGGCGGTGTCTGCAGCGGCTGCAGCGAAGAGAGTTTGGCGCGATGGTAAGAAAGGCCTCCGCGGCTACCCAAGTCCGAGTCCCCGGCCGCCAGGGCTACTCCAGCCCCATACATTTGCCTTTCCCCACGAGCCCCATACAGCGCGGCGTGATGCTCTCCGCTACTCTAGTCGGTGGATCGATCCTTCTTCCCGCCGCGGAGACGCCAGGCCTGACTGACTGTAGGCCCCGGAACCCTGGTCCGCCCAGCGGTTGCGCGCCCTCCTGCTCACTTGGGTCAGGAGTGCCTTGGACCTGAGGACGCGCTCTCTCCTGACTGTTACTCGTTAGAGGGAGGCGTGGGGATGGTGCTTTTTTTTTCTTTTCTTTTCTTTTCTTTTTTTTTTTTTTAAGACAGAGTCTCACTCAGTTGCCCAAACTGGAGTTCAGTGGCGCGATCTCATCTCACTGCAGTCTCCGCCTCTCGGGTTCAAGCAATTTTCCTGCCTCAGCCTCCCTAGTAGCTGGAATTACAGGCGCCCGCCACCTCGCCCTAATTTTTGTATTTTAGTAGAGACGGGGGTTTCACCATGTTAGCCAGGCTGGTCTCGAACTCCTGACCTCAAGCAGTCCACCCACCTTGGCCTCCCAAAGTGCTGGGATTACAGGCGTGAGCCACTGCACCCGGCCGGGGATGGTTCTTTTTCCCTCCAAATGCTGTAGCCTGCTGTAGGAACAATGGGCCAGGGTTGTCTAACCTTTTCTCAAAGCTGACAGATCCAGCTCACTATACCCAGCATGTTTATTTTTTTGTAGAGACAGGGTCTTGTTTGTTGCCCAGGCTGGCCTCAAAACTCCTGGCCTCCAGTGATTTTCCTCCCTCAGCCTCCCAGAGGACGAGGATTACAGGCACGGGATACCATGCCTGACCTCTCTAGTTACATTTTAATAACTAGCAATCATTATTACATCACAAATAGGGATTTTTTTTTAATCATACTATGAATTTTTCAAATAGAAACTTGTAGTGAAATCATGTTTTCCCCCTGCAGTCTCACACTATTTTGCTGGTACAGCCTACCAAGAGGCCAGAAGGCAGAACTTATGCAGACTACGAATCTGTGAATGAATGCATGGAAGGTGAGTTTAACACTAATCAAGGGATAGAAAAATGTCTCATTTAGGAAGTGGGTTTTCCCCCTCCAAATTTCTTTCTTTCTTTTTTTTTTTTATAGTCCACCCCAGGCCCTGCCCTCATCACTCCTGACACTCCAAATTTGTTGAATTGCCAATTTTAAGAGGGAAATTAGATATTTAGGCTGGATCATAGTTGTTGAACATATTATTTATGTATTATTTGAGACAGAGTCTCGCTGTGTCACCCAGTCTGGAGTAAAGTAATGCGATCTCAGCTCATTGCAACCTCAGTCCCCCAGATTCACATGATTCTTGTGCCTCATCCTCCCAAGTAGCTGGGACTACAGTCACTGCCACCACACCCAGCAAATTTTTTGTGTATTTAGTAGAGACAGGATTTCACCGTGTTGGCCAGGCTGGTCTCAAACGCCTGACCTCAAGTGATCTGCCCGCCTTGGCCTGTTTGTTGCTGAACATTTTAAACATTAATTATGTGCATAGTATCCTCCTTGCTGCAAGTATTAGGGTTTTTTTTTTTTAATTAAACTAATGTATGTAATGAATGACTTTCCAGAGCTTCTCATTGTTTTATAAATTTTGTCTTATTGTTTGACATGTTAGTTTGTTATAGTATGGAAATATTTTACAGGGATCCCTTATACTGGTGAAACTCAAGTACTATAGAATTGTGTGTTTTTAATAGATTGTTTTAATAGATTTAAGGGATACAAGCACAGTCTTCTGCACTTCTGCACTTGTATAGATACAATGTATAGTAGTAATGTCCGGGCTTTTTTTTTTCTCTAAGAGACAGGGTCTCACTCTGTCATCCAGGCCGGGGTGCATTGGTGATCATGGCTTATTTTAGCCTCAGTTTCCTGGGCTGAGGCAGTCCTCTTGCCTTAGCCTCCCAAGCAGCTGAGACTACAGGCACCTGCTACCACACCTGGATAATTTTTTGTGTTTTTATAGAGATGGAGTCACTGTGTTGCACATGTTGGTCTCAAACTTCTAGCTTCAAGCAGTCCTCCTGCCTTAGCCTCCCAAAATTCTGGGATTACAAGCATGAGCTGCAACACCCAACCAAGTCTGGGCTTTTAGTGTAACCATCACTTAGTGTACATCGTACCCAGTGGTGATTTCTCATCCCTCCCCATTCTTCCACCTTTCGTAGTCTCCAGTGTCTGTTATTCCACTCTGTTTGTCCATATGTACACATTATTTAGCCCCCACTAATAAGTGAGAACGTTAGATATTTGACTTTCTCTTTCTGGATTACTTCACTTGAGATAATGACCTCCAATTCCATCTATGTTGCTGCGAAAGACATGGTTTTATTCTTTTTTTAATAGCTGAGTAGTATTCCATGGTATGTGTGTGTATATATGCACATGTACACCACATTTCCTTTAGTCATCCACTGATGGACACTTAGGTTGAGTCCATGACTTTGCTGTTGTGTATAGTATTGCAGTAAACATATGAGTGCTGATGTCTTTGTTTTTGTTTTTTGAGACAGAGTCTCTCTTTGTAGCCCAGGCTGAAGTGCACTGGTGCAATCTCAGCTCACTGCAACTTCTGTCTCCTGGGTTCAAGTAATTCTCCTTTCTTGGCCTCCTGCATAGCTAGGACTACAGGTGTGTGCCACCATGCCCAGCTAATTTTTGTATTTTTAGTAATGACAGGGTTTCACCATGTTGGCCAGGCTAGTCTCTAACTTGTGGCCTCATATGATCTCCCCGCCTCAGCCTCCCAAAGTGTTGGGATTACAGGTGTGAGCCACTGCGCTTGCCCTTTTTTTTTTTACTTTTAAATAATAGCTATTCTAACTGATGAAAGATGGTATCTCATTGTGGTTTTAATTTGCATTTCTCTGATGATTAGTTGATCATTTTTTCATGTGTTTGTTAACCACTTCTTTTGAAAAATGTCTACTCATATCCTTTGGCCACTTTCGAATGGGACCGTTTGTTCTTTTCTGGTTGAGTTATTTGAGTTACTTGTAGATTCTGGATGCATCGTTTTCAAATATTTTCTCCCATTTCTCCTTTTTTTTTTTTTTGAGGTGGAGTCTCACTCTGTTGCCCAGTCTGGAGTGCAGTGGTGAAACTCCGGCTCACTGCAACCTCCATCTCCCAGGTTCAAGTTATTCTCCTGCCTCAGCCTCCCAAGTAGCTGGGATTACAGGTGTGTGCCACCACACCCAGCTGATTTTTGTATTTTTAGTAGAGACTGGATTTCACCATGTTTGCCAGGCTGGTCTCAAACTCTTGACCACAGGTGATCCACCCACCTTGGCCTCCCAAAGTGCTGGAGTTACAGGTGTGAGCCACTGCACCCAGCCTACTTTTTTCTATGGGTCTTAGAGTTTGGGCTCCTACTTTTAGGCCTCTGGTCTGTTTTAGGGATGTGTCCAACTTCTTTTACATGTGACTATCCAGTTGTCCTAGCGCCATTTGTTGAAAAGACTATTCTTTCTTGAATTGTTTTGGCATGCTTGTCAAAAAGCATTGACCATCAATGTGGGAGTTTGTTTCTAGACTCTCATTCCGTTGATCTGTATACCTATCCTTAGGCCAATACCACATTGTCTTGATTACAGTATTTTCCTAGTAAGTTTTGAAATCAGGAAGTTTGAATCCTCCAGTATTGTTCTTTAAGATGATTTTGAGTTTCCTGGGTCTCCTGCATTTCTGTGTCAAATTTAGGATTAGCTTGTTGGTTTCTGCAAAAGCAGCTTGGATTTTTATAAGAATTGCATTGAATCTGTAAATAATTTAGGGGAGTATTGCCATCAGGTCTTCCAACCCATGAGCATGGGCTGTCTTCCAACCCATGAATGTGGGAACATGTTCACACCTGTCATCCTAGGACTTTGGGAGGCCAAGGTGAGCGGATTGCTTGATCCCAGGAGTTTGAGACTAGCCTGGGCAACATGATGAAATTCCTGCTTTACACAAAGTATAAAAATTAGCTGGGCATGGTGGCACTAACTGTAGTCCCAGCTTCTTGGGAGGACCACTTGAACTTGAGAGGTCAAGGCTGCAGTGAGCTGTAATCGGGCCACTGCACTCCAGCCTGGGCAACAGAATGAGACCCTGTCTCCAGATTTAAAAAAAAAACAGGATTGTTCCATGACATTTTATAGTGTAGCGTGTACAAGTTTTGCATTTCTTTTGTTATGTTACAGTTATTTCTAAGAACTTTATTCTTTTTTATGCTGTTATAAATGAAGTTTTCCTAGTTTCATTTTCAGATTTGTTAAAGTGTAGAAATAGAATTTATTTTCATATACTGATCCTATATCCTGCAACCTTGCCATACTCATTTATTAATTCTAATAGGTTTTTTATTGTTTCCTTGGGATTTTCTGTCTACAAGATAATGTCATCTGCAAATAGTGATAGCTGTATGATAGCTGTACTTATTCCAATCTGAAGGCCTGTTTTCTCTTTTTCTTGCCTAATTGCCCTGGCTAGAACTTCTAGTGCAACGTTGAATACAAGTAGCAACAGTAAATATTTTAGTATTCTTCCTAATCTTAGCAGTAAAGCATCCAGTCTTTAACCATTAAGTATGATGGAGGCCAGGCGCAGTGGCTCACCCCTGTAATCCCAACACTTTGGGAGGCCGAGGCAGGTAGATCACCTGCAGTCAGGAGTTTGAGACCAGCCTGGTCAATGGTGAAACCCTGTCTCTACTACAAATTAGAAAAATTAGCTAGGCATGGTGGCACACGCCTGTGATCCCAGCTACTTGGGAGGTTGAGGCAGGAGAGTTGCTTGAACCCGGGAGGCAGAGGTTGCAGTGAGCCGAGATTGCACCATTGCACTCCAGCCTGGGTGACAAGAGTGAAAATTCCATCTTAAAAAAAAGAGTATGATGCTATGGATCAATGCCTTTTTAAGACATGTGAATTTATTTTCCTGGTTTTTTCTTTCCATTCAGTAACTCATGGGTGATATTCTGTGTTCACAATGTAGTATGCCAATAGCAATCAAAAACACTAAGATAGTTGTTTGATAGTTCTGTGGTTGAATAGTATTTTTATTAGGAAATTTAAAAAGTTAATTTGGAGCTAATAAAGGGCCTTGGTACACAGTATAGGACATGTATTTGCTAGATAACTAGCATTTGTGTCACTTATCCATTCATTGTGGTAGTCTTAAATAGTTGACAGTGGGGATAGACTGAAAAGATACATTCTCCTTTTGTGGGAGTAAGAAAGGAGAGTATCATTGAATAAAAACTAAATAGATAATGTACTCTATAGATAATTATAGTTAGTAATGCGGGCTTGCTATTAATGATTTTGCTCATCTTTTTTATTATTTTGAGTACTTACATGCTTGTTTGTGTGCTGATGCTTTATGTGCATTATTTCAAATAAACCTCACAATTCTATGAAAAGGCACTCTTAACTCTGACAGATGTGGTTCAGGGAATGGAGTCATTTGTCCACGGTTTGACAGGAGCAGAGCTGGAACTCAAGTCTGTCTGCATCCATAGTCAAGGATTACTTGGACTTAAATTACCACATTGCCACAATAGGATAATTAAATAACCACATTAGGATAATCTCTTTCTTTGTTGCCAATTTCTAATGTGTGGTTTTTTTTGTTTTTTGTTTTTTTGTTTTTTTTTGTTTTTTGCCTTAGAAAGAATTACTGACCCTTAGCTCCAACGGTTTGAAGTAATCATTTTATTATTAAGACACAAAATAGTTACACCACCATTGTGGTGAAGACTGGAGTGCAGTGATGCGGACATGGCTCACTGCAGCCTTGACCTCCCTGGCTCAAGTGATCCTCCCACCTCAGCTTCCCAAGTAGCTAGGACCACAGGCACATGCCATCATGCCTGGCTAATTTTTAAATTTTTGTAGACATGAGGTCTCTCTATGTTGCCCAGGCAGGCTGGTCTTAAACTGCTAGGCTCAAGTGATCCTCCTGCCTCAGCCTTCCAAAGTGCTGAGATTACAGGCATAAGCTACTGCACCTGGCCGGGTGAATTTATAAAAAACTATTTGCTAGTGGTAATAATCAAAAGCCATCAATCTACCATCTTTTCCCCAGCCCAACTTTATTAAAGTAAATATGATATCGACATATAGCACTACTCATATCTAGAAGTTTATGTGATTGTAAGATTTTGGTTTTTGTCCTATCCTTTCTTAGGCGTTTGTAAAATGTATGAAGAACATCTGAAAAGAATGAATCCCAACAGTCCTTCTATCACATATGACATCAGTCAGTTGTTTGATTTCATCGATGATCTGGCAGACCTCAGCTGCCTGGTGTAAGTATTAGCAAACATGTCTGTCACCTTTTATTTTTTAATGTTTTTCTGTCTGTTTGAGGTGATTTGTGGTATTGGGAGCTAACTACATACCTGACACTGATCTTTGCATTTGCATAATATATAGTAATTAATATTTCTCTTACAGAAATAAGAGATTGGCAACGTAAAGCCAAAGGCACAGAAAAAAAAAGAACTTTGCTAATTGATATAGTTAGTATCCAGAAAGGATGTTAATTAAGAAGTTCCATGTCCCTGTTCTTTGTTCCTTATACCTAACAATTTTTTCCCCCTTTACAATCTTTGTCCTAAAGCCATTGTTTTTGGATTAAAACTAAGATTATCTTTTTTTTCCATGACATTTCAAAACCTTAAATGTGTGTAGGGCTGAAATTGAACTTAATTTTAATTCTAGCCTGTGTAAATACATATATTTTGGTATGTTAGAGTGTTTAATATAGTTGTTATAGTTTGTATTGATAATCTGCTTCTGACAACTATTAACAGGGAGCATAAAGTATTACTATAGACTTACCTAATCTTTTTTACATTAGCAAATAGAAATTGAGTGTAAATACAGCTCATTTAACCAACGAAAATGGAGGCTCCTTATGATACAATGCTCAATCACCAGATGCGTGAATACTTACTACATGCCAGGTGCTGTGCTAGAAGTTGAAAGAACAGTGATGAGAAATGTACGAGTCTTACTCATAGGCACTAACTGGATCACCACTGGAACAGTCCTACAATGTGGCTGCACCGTGCTGTCTCCCCAAAAGTTCTAAAACTTGCATTTCCTTGGGATGTTTGAGTTTGGTTTTCTGCATCGTGTTCCAGTTGTAGCCATTTCAGTTTGGTCACTCAGAACATTCAAATGAATATTGCATGGTACTTTAAGCCATGCAGACATCTAAAGGAAAAACATACCAGACAAAGGGATATGGGGGACAGCTAGTGTAGAGGTCCTGAAGTAGGAGTGCCTGGAATGTTTGAAGTCATTGAGGAAGACTTTGAGGCTGCAGAGGAATGAGTGAAGGAAAGAATCTTAGGAGATTGGAGGGGCAGAGAGCAACAATATCCTGGAAGCCAATGCAGAAGTGTTTCATACTATTGATAAGTCAGAGAAGTGACCTGAGAATTTAATTGACCCCTAGATTTGACACTGTGGAAGTCTTTGGTGACTTCCAAAACAGTTGTAGAGTGGCAAGAGTAAAATGCTTACAGGTTTCAGTGAACTGAAGGAATGAAAAGAGAGGATTTATAGGTGGCCCATACAGCCTTTTTTTTTTTTTTTTTTTTTTTTTGAGAATTTTGCTTGAAAGAACAGAGAAATGGGGTTGTAGCTGGAGAATGAAATAGCTTTTTTTAAGGTGGGGAAAATAATGGTAAGTTTGCAGGATGATGGGATGATCTACTAGAGGAGAAATTGATAGCTCAGATTGGCTCTTGGACAGTTCATTCATAAAAAAGGGAGGACAGGCAAATTTGGGGGCTGGGGGAATTACCTTCTTCAGTTATCTGAAATATGGTTCAGTTATCTCAGATAGGGAGCAAGGACACCATTTGAAACTGAGGTGTTACAGATTTGTGGAAAAGTAAGAAATAAGCTAGGAAGGTGAAAGAATTAGGAAACCATTTCAGGGATGTATTAAGTGTCCTCCAAAGTACCTACCTGATAATGATTTAAAGTGGAATCAGTCATTGTGATCATGGGATTTTTTCCTAGTCTCTCTCACCTGTATGGCTACAGGGGAGGAGTAGGTAGAGAGTAAAGATTTAGCTAAAGATTGAAGGCTTATATGAAGATAACAGCAAGGGACTACATGACCATGGGCTTTGGGGGTATAGGAAGAGGTGCTAGAGACAGAGGTAGATCAGTTAATTATAGGTCCCACTGGATCAAGGATTGCTCAAATTAGAGTATTAGGAAGATAGTGATCAGAGAATGACACACTTGAAATTAGGAAATTGAAATTGTTGGTAATGACAAGGTCTAGGGATCTGGCCAAGAGAAGGTGGGAAAATGAGATCATTAGAGGAAAAGAATTCATGGAATTGGGAGGCCTAGGTGTTGACAAAATCATCCACTAGATATGAAATTACTAATGTGTATATTAATTGCTAGAATTTAAAAACAAGTTGCTTTGCTTTTGTTCACTGCCGCATCTCTGGTTCATAATTGGTGCTGAGTAAATATTGGTCATATAAATGCACGTCACCCGTGTGTATTTGAGGCATAGCTTTCTAAAATTTTTGATAATGTTCTATTTCCCTTGTTTATATTACAGTGCTATATTCTGCATTGATGAAACTAAAAATTGATGGTTGTCTTTATTATTTTATAAAAGAACCTTACTGAAGCATTCAGGATCTAATCCTGATGCTTTTGGGATGTTGTACTTACTCCCAGAAAGTGGGAAGTAAACTTGAAGCCAAGGATCGTGTTTTACTCGTCTTGGGGGGCTGTGTGTAAGAGCTAGCTGGAGCATCAGAATTACACATAGCTGAGTTTCAATCCTGGCTCTACCATTTGCTAGCTCCCTTTAACAAAGCAGCTTGGTATTGCTGCCTTTACAAACGAGTTTGCTCATTTGTAAAATTCAGGCAAATCTAGTTCACCAGACTCCTTGTGAGGATCACGTGCTTGCTGAGCACAGCAGTATTAGATATGCAGCAACTCCATTTTCAACTAGATAGACGAAGTCAGGATGGAGTTTTATTTTTAATTACAAGCATATTCTTAAATTTGCCAGAAGTAGAATGATACGAATTTATCTACAAGTGAGATAAATTGTTAATTTCAACTGAGATTTAGAAGGTATTCCGGTTTTTTCAACAATATGAAAATTGCGCAAAGTAAAACAGTTACAAGTGACGTGTTAATGACATACAAGTATGTCATTAGTAATACAACATAACTTTTCTATCTTTGTACTAGACTTTATAAAAAATTTTTTAGAGACAGGATTTTGCTGTTACCCAGGCTGGTCTCACACTCCTGGGCTCAAGTGATCCTCCTGTCTCAGCCTCCCCAAGGGGTGAGATTACAGGCATGAGCAACTGTGCCTGGCTGTACTAGACTTTAAAGTGTAAACTAGAAACAATATCTAGCATGCTAAACTGATTTTTAATATAATACTTGCTATTTTAAAGCAAAATAGAGGGAAAGCTTTAATCATTACCTAGATAATTCTTCCTACCTACAGTAGTTCCAGAAATATAGAAGAAAGATTAATGATAATTTATTGTTTTTAATAGTTTCAGGGAGACTGTTAAAAATCATAAATTATCATTAATCCCTCTTTTATAAATAGCTTGGAAACTTGTAGCTATTTATGTTGTTTCTAATGTTGAAAATTTTTTAGAACAGAAAATCAAACACTGCATGTTCTCACTCATAGGTGGGTGTTGAACAGTGAGAACACATGGACACAGGGAGGGGAGCATCACACACTGGAGTCTGTTGTGGGAGAATATGAGAGGGACAGTGGGGGGTGGGGAGTTGGGGAGAGATAGCATGGGGAGAAATGCCAGATATAGGTGATGGGGAGGAAAGCAGCAAATCACACTGCTATGTGTGTACCTATGCAACAATCTTGGGTGTTCTTCACATGTACCGCAAAACCTAAAATGCAATAAAAAAAAAGTTTATAAGAAATTCATTTGAAAAAAAAAAAAGGAAAATTTTCTGGCCTCTGGAAAACTTTCAGAATAAAATTTAGGACTTAAAACTATTTTTCCCGGGTGACTTTGGTTATGCCTTTTTATTATTTGAATATTCAGGAGAAATAAGGTATTGCTTTCAAAGAGGTCACCCACTGCCACAGCACATCCTGTGACAGCATGTCCTCTCCTCTCTTTCATTAAGAAATGGGATTTGGGCTGCTACTCCTAAGACCAGAGATTGGGTCCATTTTTGGTAGTCAGAGTATAAATTTTTTCAGTTTTCTGATCCATAAGTTTTTTAAATAAGCTTTTTGTAAGACGAAAATATCCTTTTGATTATGCAGGATTTCCTTGTTTGCTTAGAGACATAAAGGACATTTTCACCCTCAGTTATTATAATGACGAGAGATATTCCTGATCAGTAAGAGAAGTTGGTATCACTGAAGACGCTGCTGATTTCACTGCCCAGACCCACAGCTTCTGTTGTTATATAAACCTACATTCATTGATTATCACAATAGGTTAAAAGATTCATCTGTGCCAACGACTAGGCATTTTATTAAAGTATTTAACATTTAATTATCTCATTTTTAAGTGCTGGTTAACAGCCATCAACACACAGCTTTCCATAAAGAAGGCATTATTACTATTTTATGGGTTGGAAATTTGCATTCAAGTTGATGGATTACTAAATGTTCACAAACCAGAGTGATTTTTGTTGAGGGGGAATGGTATAAACAAAGCCAGTCCCACCCAGATATGATGTGAGAAATTTTCCTTTTTAAGTTCTTTTCCAGTGTTAATATAAATGTTACAGTCTCTTCTGCCACATTTTGCAGTAAACTAACTTAGAGCTTATTTAATTAGGAAGCATGGACAAAGGATTTTCAGAGAAAATTAGTTTACATTTTAGAATGTTTCTTATTTGGTTAAGCATTTTTAAAAATGGGAATCTTGTACATTTTTAATAAACCAGATTGTGACCTTATTGTTCAGAGGAAGAATATGATGTTAATTGTATAAAGCATTCCTACTTTGGAATTTATTTCCCTTGCCAAAAATTGTAGTGCAGGTTTCTAACTTAGTGATTAACAGTGAGGACTCTGGAGTCAGGAGTAGTTACTTAGCTAATTAAGTTGCTTTGCTTTTTCAAGCCTTGGTTTCCTCATTTATGAAAAAGGGGGCCAGGTGCCTGTAATCCCAGCACTTCGGAAGGCCGAGGCAGGTGGATCACTTGAGGCTAGGAGTCCAAGACCAGCCTGGCCAACATAGTGAAACCTCGCCTCTACTAAAAATACAAAAAATTAGCCAAGCGTGGTGGCGCACACCTATAGTCCCAGCTACTCAGGAGGCTGAGGCAGGAGAATCGTGTGAACCCAGGTGGCGAGGTTGCAGTGAGCTGAGATGGTACGTACCACTGCACTCCAGACTGACTGACAGAGCAAGATTCTGTCTCAAAAAAAGGGGGGGATAATTGTACCTAGTCACAGGGTTGTAAAAATGAGTTAATTCAGATAAGAATTTAAAGCAACACCTAGTACTTCGTAACATCTTATTAGATACTACTCGCAGTCTCATTGGAGTTTTACTGCTAATGCTAATCTGTGTACTCCTTGCTCTTCTGATTAGAGATATTTTGGAGCTTGCTATGTCTTCTGATAATTCTTTTCCATAGGCCTCTAGCATTATTTATTTCAAAAAACAAATCCTAAAATACCGGTTATACAATTTCCTTAATACTTAACAGGGGGAGAGAAGTCAGCAAGAAATCTTTGTTGCCAGTAACTTGTTTTTAAAAGTTAATTCAAAATAAACTTTGCAAATTTAAAGTTTGTACTAGTGTTTTTGATATATATATTTTTTATTCGAGACAGAGTCTCTCTCTGTCTCCCAGGCAGGAGTGCAGTAGTGAGATCTTGGTTCACTGCAGCCTACACCGGTTGAAGTAATTCTCTTACCTCAGTCTCCTGAATAGCCAAGACTACAGGCACACACCACCATGCCCACCTAATTTTTGTATCTTAGTAGAGATGAGGTTTCACCATGTTGGCCAGGCTGGTCTTGAACTCCTGACCTCAGGTGATCCACCCACCTCGGCCTCCCAAAGGGCTGGGATTACAGGCATGAGCCACCACATCCAGCCGGTTTTTGTTGTTGTTATTGTTGTTGTTCAATCACTAAAGGAACCATAAAAATGGAAACTAGGTGGAAGAAAGAACACATGGTTTCTGGTCATACTCTGTCAAGAATCAGATATGTAACATATTGGGCATGTAACTTAAAAGTTCTAAGTCATGCTTTCTTTTTCCACTATAAGATTGTACGAAGTGATATAAAGTTCATATCACTTAAAATTTAACAGCTATGTAAGTAGCACTTTCAATTTCTCGTTAAGTTCGTTTTTGGAAATGTACACATTTGTGCCATCATTGGGTGGTTATAATTTGGGGATTTAAACACCTGACAGTGATTGACCACTGTGACTTTGCTTATTGCCTTTCTCTCCTCAGTTACCGGGCTGATACCCAGACATACCAGCCTTATAACAAAGACTGGATTAAAGAGAAGATCTACGTGCTCCTTCGTCGGCAGGCCCAACAGGCTGGGAAATAATTGTGTTGGAAGCATTACGGGGGATGGGGGTGGGCTTGGAACACAGGTGTGTACAGCGTGCTGTAGTGGAAGTTTTGTATCATAGTAATCCTGTTTCCACTTTGTTATACTCTAGCCAAGATTGACTGTATTAGATGAAATGTGAGGATTTGTTCAATCGGAAACCCCCATTGCCCCCTCTTTTTTTCTTTTTTTTTTTTTTTTACTTAAACATTTTTATGATGATTTAGGTGAAAGTTGTACTTTGTCAGTTAATTTTGGTTCCAGTCCTTCAGCTAGCTGTTCATATCTACTTTATAACATTCACTATACTAACTCTTCTTCAAGATGGGGTGGGGGTGGAAATACAGTTTAGCCATGTCCTCAAGCTAGTCTTGGTAAAAATAAATAAATGTCCTTTAGTTATATTTTCTCCTTGAGTGATTTTTTTTTTAATCTTTGAACATTGAATTTTCTTGCAAAGCATTTTTTCATTGTAAGTTTAAAAATCAATAGGCTGCTACACAAAGAATTTGAAGAAAGTTTAAGTAATGCGCAACATTTTGCTGTGATTTATGTGAAGCTAACATACTTTTACGTCACTTTTTCCAGCATAATTAAATGAATCTTAATTATAGCTCCAAGGTTTGTACCCACTATTGATACAAACATTATAAATGACTTTCTAGTGATACAGCTTGTCTGCAGTAGCAGCAGACAGATTAACTTCTTAGTGTTGATCAAATCAAGTACTTTTTTTTTTTTGAGATGGAGTCTCTGTGGCCCAAGCTGGAGTGCAGTGGCGCAATCTTGGCTCATTGCAACCTCCGCCTCCCACGTTCTTGTAATTCTCCTACCTTAGCCTCCTGAGTAGCTGGGACTACAGGCGCATGCCGCCACGCCCTGCTAATTTTTTTGCATATTTTAGCAGAGATGGGGTTTCACCGTGTTGCCCAGGATGGTCTCAAATTCCGGAGCTCAGGCAATCCGCCTGCCTCAGCCTCCCAAAATGCTAGGATTACAGGTGTGAGCCACCGTGCCTGGCCATCCAAATCAAGTGACTCTTTCTAGAGTTCTTTCTCTTTCTAGGAGTTCTTTATATTCTTTTCAGAGCCTTCAGTTGAATACTAATTACCTATAAGGGCAAGGAAAAGACCACAAAAAAAGTATAAGATAGTCTTGTCTCTTTGGTTTTTTGTTTTTGTTTTTTGAGACAGTCTCACTCTGTCACCCAGGCTGGGGTGTACTTCCAATCATGTACTTTAAATCAGCAAGTACATGAGCACTCTCTGATTCTGGTATTATCACTTTACCGACAGCCAGCGATATCTTGACACAGCGTAAGATTGAAAGTTTTTTTGGAAGGCTCATGATTGGTCTAATGTGCCCTGTTCCTGCCCCTGCTCGGACATTAGGGCCTTAACTATTTTTTTGTTGTTTTATGCAAGACAAAATTCTACCGAGAACATACTCATATGTGCTCAGTTTTTCCGTAGAATAATCCTGTTAATGAAATGTTATCACTGTACCAAGAGATTATTAAAATTTTAGGGTACCTGACTAAATTAAGTATAGTTGTACTTAATGTTTCACTGTGAAACCAACCAAATTTTAAAGCTAAAATAGGCCAGGCGCAGTGGCTCAGGCCTGTAATCCCAGCACTTTGGGAGGTCGAGGCAGGCAGATCACTTGCGGTCAGGAGTTCCAAGACCAGCCTGACCAACATGGTGAAACTCTAACGCCACTAAAAATGCAAAACTTAGTCTGACACAGTGGCACATGCTTTTACTATCCCAGCTACTTAGGAGGCTGAGGCAGGAGGATCCCTTGAACCAGGGAAGCAGAGGTTGCAGTGAGTAAGCTGAGATGGCACCACTGCACTCCAGCCTGAGTGACAGAATGAGAATCTATCTCAAAAAATAAATAAATAAATAAAGCTAAAATAATCTCACAGAAAAAAAAAATAGATCCAAAAGTAATCTGTCCTTTCATTTGGCCTGTCCTGCTAAAGTAGTCTTACTTCTTTAGCAAATATAGAGGATCTTTGGCTTCATCTTTTTTTTTTTTTGGAAAAATACTGTAGAGCAGATCTAAAGGGAATGGAATGTAGTACCATTTCTGGTGTTGGGCTTACAGAGGAAAATATGAGAAAGGAATGTGAGAAAGTATCTGGATCCTAGATGTTGGGTGATGAGAACAAAAAGAAGTGGAGCCGTGTTTGGAATCATTAAAAGCTTTAAGGAAGAATAGAACTGGAATAAATACAGAGAAATAGACATTGTCTTTGTCCCATAATACACAGAAAAAGAGCCTAAAGTAGGCTTTTTGTGAAGGTGAAATGTGCAATGAAAGTTTCTGTGGTTTGGCCTAGCTACAACCACTGGCCTTGTGTTAGAGGCTTAGAGTATTGATTAGCCTTTCCCCAACCACAAGTAAAACAGGTTTGATTTCTGCTTATTAAATGATATTTTATACTGCTACCTACCAGACAGATGATAAAATTCCTACTTCTCTAATGTACCTTTTATATACCTGAAAATTTCTAAAATATTTCTTGATAATGGCCATTTCTGTCCTTTAGTGTTTGATTTAAGGGGCCCCAGGAGTATAAAAAGGAGAGTTCAATGATCTCACTTCACTTCTAGTTCTCTGGCTTAAAATATTTCCAGCAACTCACTAAATGCTCAAACAAGTACATATCTTAACTCCCATTGTTTGGGATAGAAGTAGTGAACTATTTTACTTTCAGCAAGAGAATGACTTAGGGATGAGCAAACAATTTTGTACTGTCCTAAAAGCAGACCAGACTGGGTTGGGGGAGAGAGGACAAAGTAGTTTTCTCAGTATGATGTCAACTTTACATCAGGATGGTCTTCCTTTATCAAATTGTTTTAACTAATCATTTGAAGGTTAGAATGAAAATCAGGATTAATATATAAATTGTTTAATAAATGTTACTGTATTTTTAGGAATATTTCTATGTTTACGTTAATTTAATTTTTTTTTAGACGGTCTCACTCTGTCACCCAGGCTATAGTGGAGTGGTGTAATCACAGCTCACTGCAGCCTCAACCTCCCAGGCTCAGGTGATCCACCTTCGCCTCCTGTGTAGCTGGGATTACAGATGCTTGCCACCATGGCCAGCTAAAATTTTAAATTATTTTTTGTAGAGATGGGGTCTCCTTATGTTGCCCAGGCTGGTCTTGAGATCCTGGACTCAAGTGATTCACCCATCTTGGCTTCCCAAAGTGTTGGGATTACAGCCATGGGCCACTGCACCCAACCTAGGGATACTTCTTAAGAAATATTAATTTATGTGTTAGCATAATGATACTAGTATTGCCACTTAGACATAGCATTTTACTGCCTAGGAAATATTTCTACATCTTTATCATCATAGCAACCCTTTGAGATAGGAAACAGTTATATCTCTATTAATGGTTTAAAAAAAATAGATTGCCTAAGTGATTCACCCAGATCACAAAGCAATACCAAAATTGTGCTAGATGAAAAAGACAAGGTTTTAACCTCAAAGATCCTGAAGGGGAGCCCCATAAAATGAATAGCTATGCTAAATAATGGATCTCTAATTCTTGTCAAAGGGACCTTTTTAGACTCAATCATATATTTGGTTTCACAAGACCTGAAGAGGTCACACTTGGCACCAATGTAGTCAAAAGCACACGGGACACAGAAAACAGCTTGCCAGCCCAGCATCATCAAGTGTTTCTCTTCTGTGGGAGTAGTCCTTGGTGGTTCACACAGCCATCCAAGAATTATCCTCTGAACACATGGAAACACACAATAGCTCAGATGCAAGAGGTAAGAGTAAGTGCAAGAGCTACCCCAACCTAGAAGCTTCATGTATAATAGGAGCCACTGTCTCTTGTGATAGCTTCATGAACGTAGTTTCTAGGTCACTGCAAGGAAAATGCCCCATTTTCAAGAGTCATTTTCTTCAGAGAAACACAATTTACTGTTTTTCCCAGTCTAGGTGTAATTGACCACATAGGGGCCATGTTTCTCATAAGCAATCTTACCTAGTAATACATTGCACCATTATGTTTCCTCAGGAACAGAGCTGTGAAGTTAACCCGAGTTGACCTTGGATCAGTGTAGCACATAATGGTGCAATGTATTACTAGACCAAGTTGCTTATGAGAAGCATGGCCCCTAAGTGGTTACCTTGGGTTAACTTTCTAGCTCTGTTCCTGAGGAAACATAATGGTGCAATGTATTACTAAACAAGAGACTGATGGAATGATTAACCTCAGAAGAAAAAATGACATGGAAAGTTGAAAGGGTTTGTGTTTAATGGTCTTAACCCATTAAACGGGTAAAATGAGTTACTATCTTGGAGGAAAGGAGGCTGGGCATAGAATGGGGAGTCAGAAGAACAATTCTCAGAGCTCATACAGGGTGGGGAAATGTACAAGTTCTGACCACTAGAGTCCTGTGTCACCAATTAAAGGATTCATTGAAGCCTTCAAAAGTCTTATACTTTTTTAATAAGACCAATAATGGTCCCTTAAATGAGGCTACTATAGACTTACCATAGCAAAGTTTAAAAATGGATCTTAGACCAGGTGCAGTAGCTCATACTTGTAATTCCAGCACTTTGGAAGGCCAAGGTGGGTGGATCATTTGAGGTCAGGAGTTCGAGACTAGCCTGGCCAACGTGGTGAAACCGCTTCTCTACTAAAAATATAAAAATTAGCTGCATGTGGTCACAGGTGCCTGTAGTCCCAGCTACTCAGGAGGCTGAGGCAGGAGAATATGTTTAACTCGGGAGGCGGAAGTTCCAGTGAGCCTAGATTGTGCCATTGCACTCCAGCCTGGGTGACAAAGCAAGACTTTGTCTCAAAAAACAAAAACAAAAATGACTTGGATCAAGTTACATGCCAAAATAAAGTTTAACATTCAAAGGAAGGTAATAGCCAAACACTGAAGTAATATCCCCAGTTGTTCAGCATTTAAATTATTAGACATGCAAAGAAATAGGAAAATAGGACTCATAACCAGAGACCAAAATCAATCAATAAAAGCTATCCCCAAAATGACAGAGACAATGGAACTACCAAGGACATTAAAACAGCTATTATAAATATGTAGAAGTATTTAAAGGAAAGTTTGAATATATTAGGAGAGAACTAGAAGATTTTTTTTTAACAAGTGGAATGTCTGGAGGTGAAAAATACAATAACTGAAATCAAAACTTCACTGAATGGAGTTAGCAGATTATGCACTGCAGAAAAAGCAGTAAACTTAAAGCTAGAACAATAGAAAGTTAAAAACAACAGCACAGAAAGAAAGAAGACTTGGCAGGGCGAGGGGAAAGAACAGAGTTTTAGTGACCTGTAGGATAATAGTAAGTGGTCTAACATTATGTTATCTCAAAACTATATGTCTCAAAAATAAAAAGTATGACAGCAATAGTGTAAAGGACAATAGGGGGAAATGGAAGTACATGGTTGAAATGTTTTTTAACATTTAACATGTTAAAATTTGGTGTCTCAAGAAAAAGGAGGAGGTGGAAGACAGAACCAAAAAAAAAAAGTTGAACTCATGGCAAAAATATTTCCAATTTCATGAAAACTGTAAAGTCAGATCCACAAAGTTAGACCAACCCCAAGTATGATAAATAAATACAACAAAGAAAAAGCATGCACACCAACACACATCATTAAATTTCTATAAACTAATGATAAGGAGAAAAATCTTAGCACACATTTCACACTCATGGCCGCACAAGAATGACAGGAGACTTCTCAATGGAAACCATGCAAGCCAAAAAGCAATGAAATAACCTTTTTTGAAATGCTGAGGGGGAAACTGTCAATCTAAAATTTTATATCCAACAAAATATTTTTTAAAAGACAAAGATTCTTCAGATAAAATCTGACATAACTGATTAATAGCATACTCGCACTGTAAGAAATGTTAAAGCAGCCAGGCATGGTGGCTCACACCTGTAATCCCAGCATTTTGGGGGCCAAGGTGGGCAGATCACATGAGGTCAAGACTTCAAGACCAATGTGGTCAACATGGTGAAACCCCATCTCTACTAAAAATACAAAAAAATTAGCCAGGCATTGTGGCGCATGCCTGTAGTCCCAGCTACTTGGGAGGCTAAGGCAGAAGAATTACTTGAATCTAGGAGGTGGAGGTTGCAGTGAGCCAAGATCGAGCCATTCTATTTCAGCCTAGGCAACAGAGCAAGACTGTTTCTTTAAAAAAAATTTTTATCCTCAAGGAGAGCAGCAAAAAAAAATAATAATAATAATAATAATAATAAAAATTTTTTTAAAGGCCAGGCACAGTAGCTCACGCCTGTAATCCCAGCATTTTGGGAGGCCGAGGCAGGTGGATCACAAGGTCAAAAGATCGGAC
>CAUYLG010038347.1:0-57127 GCA_963573385.1 Cacajao melanocephalus
GCATTCTAGCCTGGGCAATAGAACAAGAATCCCGTTCTCTCTCCCTCTTTCTCTTCCTCTTTCTTTCTCTCTTTCATTCTTTTTTCTTTCTTTCTTTCACTCTTTCTTTCTTTCTTCTTTTCTCTCTTTTTCTTTCTAAAATAAAATAAAATAAAATAAAAAAATAAAGAATCTGGGCCTCAGTGATGGATGGAAGTGCACCCCAATTATGTGCTCGGAGAGGGAACCCAGGGCTTGAGCTTTCCCTTACAGGCAGGAAGAGCTGTTGGAAAAGTGGGCAACCACAGTTTAAGAGACAGATGTTTCTGGTTGATGACAGATGGATAATGAAGAGCCCAATTAGTTTACCAATTCGGATCCCCACTTACCAGAATTTGAGGTATGTGAGTTATAGCATTGTGTCTCTGTTCTCTTTCCTGTCCCCCAGCCCTCTGCCCGCCCCTACCACTGTGGAATTCTTGGTCTTGACCCTGGAGCTCAGTAGTCAGATCTCATCTTAAGAGCTACTCTCTTGGTTTGAAATGTGGGGCACCCTCACCTCTTGCCCAGAAGGACCTTCATCAATCCTCCAAGGCTCCACTAGTATGTGGCATCTGCAGAAACTGAACACAGAGAGGTCAGAATGTGGTCCAAGGTCACCCAGCATACTAGTGGCAGAACCAGACCTACCACTCGGGGCAGGTCTCTTCCTTGCCAGGCAACTCACAGCCCCCAGGTTCAAGCTCAGCCCAGTGTCTGGACTGTGGTCAATGGCCAGTGAATCTACAGGAGGCTTTGCACTCATGACTGAGCTCTTCTCCCTCCAGTTCTTTCCCCAGTAGTAGCTGTGAAGGCAGAACCACCTGGAACATTTGTTCCTGTAAACCTCATTATGAAGGTTGTTTTTTTCTTTTCTCTTTTTCCTAAAAACTGTTGCTTTGCTAAGGTCATTTCTGAAATGGGGAGGGATGCCCTGTTTATCTTTCCTGTACACTTCACCCGTATCAGGAAATGAGGGGTCTTGCTTTCCTCGAGTGCTCCGTTCCTGACATTAGCTAGCCACTGACAGGCGGGTTTGTGTGGATATATTAACTTGGGCCTGTCTGAGACTTTATTAGGCTCCAGGACAACATCTAGACACAGATGTTTGCTCAGAGATGGAGCAGCAGCAGGAGGCATAGAGCCAAAAGCAAGTCCCAGCCCCTGAGGGTGCTGGGCGGATGTGCTAAGGGCTCTGGTGGAGCACAGGGCAGGGGGCTGGGGTGGGAACTTTGTGAGTATGAAGGAATGGCTCCAGCTCCAGACTAGGCACAGGCAGCTATTTGTCAAATGGCCTGGCCATCACAGCAGAGCCTTGCTGGCTTCCAAGGACTCTGGGTCTGTTCAGGGCTTAGGGCTAGTGCTGAAGAGGTGCCAGATGCTGTCCCTACAGCTTCCCTCTTCGCTTCCATCCTGTGGCCAAGGACCAGAAGCCTAGCTCCTTGAACAAGTCAACGTTCTTATTTCCAGAGACAGTAAATTCCTGCAGGGCTGAAGATTTCATCAAACTCAAATATGATGTAGTTCAAATGTGAAGTTCAAGGCTGGGCACATTATAGTTCTCAGAAAGAGTGATGGTGATGGTGGTGGTGGTGGTGGTGATAGTGGTAGTGACAGCAGTGGCAGTGTGGTGGTAGTGGTGATGGTGGCGATGGCAGTGACAGTGATGGTGTTGGTGGTGATGACAGTGGTGCTGGTGGCGGCGATGTTGGTGGTGATGGTGGTGAATGGGATGGATGTCAGCATAAAGTAGAGTACTCACCCATTCACCAAGTTTCCCGCAATTGCCGTGTTCTTACTAGGCACATGACCAGGCAGAGCCAATCACAAAACCACACATTTCTAGCCACTATGATTGGCCCAAAGGACGGCCAAGTGAAGCCAATGAGGGACTTCCATTAGGATTTTTCAATCAGAGCTTGGGAGATCGAAATTCATTTGCTTTGGAGTCACTGTGGAACTGTGTATAAATCCATGAAGCTCACATAGACAGGAGTTTGTCTGCAGAAGAGAATAAATGAACACTGGAGAGAAGTGGAGATGAGAGATGGAGAAGAGGAAGGATTTCTGTTGGTGTCTGAGTCCCCTGGCCACAGCCATCCTCGGACAGCCTCACCCTTTCTAGTTTAGATATAGGAACCACAGTCCTTTCCATCTCTTTTCTTATGTCAGTCGACTTGGATTTCTGTCACTTACTACCAAAGGGTTCTGACTGGCCCTGAGCATAGATGATCTTGACAGTGCAAAGACGATCATGTGAGAGAAATCTTAACAGTGCCTATAGCTGAGAGGAAGATGAAAATGGTGAAGACAACATCAGCGATGGAGGTGGTTGTGGGATGGGATATAGGAGTGACGGTAATCATTGTTTAGATTAGATGGTGGCATTGACGGCTGACATTGGTGATAATGTCACACTGGTGGTGTGATTGGTAATGAAGATCATAAAGATGCCAAGGCTTTGCCAGCCCAGAAACACGGCCCAAACGACCAAAGAAAGGACAACCTAGAAAGGGCAGGCTGTTGGGGGTGCAGACAGAGAGAACAAATTCTTCCAAAGGGTCAGGTACTGTTCTGTTTTAAGCTGGGTAATCCTTAGCTGAACCTGGACCTGGAGGGGTGGAAGGATCACAGGTAATATCCCATAGAGCTTCAGAATTATATTGAAACCTTCTGGAACAGAGAGACTTGGGGTCCCTAACACCATTAGGTCCTTTTGAGAATTCCAAGTGCCTGTAGTCAAGAGGAGTCGGCAGGTTCAAACAACAGGGAAGATGAACTTGGGGGTAGGGGCTGCATTTTTGGTCAGTAGGAGAACGATCATGAAAAAGTCCTGTGTCTTATGTCTGACCACTTATACTTCAACTGTGTATATCTGTGAATAGTTGTTCACCATGGTCTATTTGGTGAAAATGAGTCACTTCTGGGGAATAATAATAGCTAGTTTTTGTTAAGTATTACTATGGATTGTTCTGAGTGCTGTATTATACACATCATCTCGCAAGATGAAATCTGCACAAGAGTAGGTATTTCGATTCCTCCATTTAACAGATGAGAAAACCCAGGTGCAGAGAGGTTATATAACTCACCCAAGGTTACACTGTTAGGAAGGAAGAGTGGGAAGTGAAGTGGTCTGTGCTCTGGATCCCACCTCCAAGTTCACCACAGTTAGAAGAAACTGCCTCCCCCACCCCCACAGCAAGGCTTTTGATCCAACCCCTTGCCCAGGGGCCTCTCTTTCATCCCCTGCTACCCAAGAGAGCATTTTCCATAGGAAGGCCTGTGGCCAAGAGGGAGGAAGTAAATTTCTGTGCATCCCACCAAAGAAGCTGGGGGCACACTGGTCTGGGCATCTCCTGTGTGGAGAGAAGAAAGGCCCCCGCCTCTTTCTTGGGGTTCAGTCTGTCCTCCCACACAGTGGGCTCCTGCCAACATAGTGACCACAGAGGTCCGAGATTCTGCCACAATAGAAGACTATTGTTATGACTTTGTACTCAGTCAAGCCAATGCGTAATTCTTGCTTTACCACCCTAGACTGGTAATTACTTCTCTGAGACTGGATTTTCTCACCTGTAAAATATAGACAATGAAAGCTATTTCCTTGGGCTATCAGTGAATACTTCGTGCAGCATTCAATGTGCAAAGCTCCTAGCCCAGGGCCTGGTGCGGGGTAAGTGCCCGATAAATGTCAGTCACCGTTATTATAGCAGTATTTTAATTATCTGGAATTCAGCTCTCCTCTTCGTCATTCTCCTTCACGTCCATGAGCAAGATTTCTGTTCTGCTTAAAGGAAAGAGGCCTAGGAGAAAAGAATCAAATGGCGAAAGAAACCCAGACCCAATTTTCACAGCAGGAGGGTCAGTATTGGCCCTTGAGCCATCTCCCTCCCCCAGAAGTTATATATCCTTGTGGCTGGATTTTTAAAAATAAACACATGCCATTTCCACGATGGAAAGTTTTCTTTAAAAAAAAGAAAGTAAGTAAAACATTCCCCTGTCATCTCCCTTGGCCAAAGAGAATTATGAAAGATAAATTAAGGCTTCTACACAGACGCACCAGGTTCCAGCTCTGGGCTCCACCCAGTCACAGTTCTGGTTTTGTTAGAGCCTCCTGCAGCCCCTGGAGCCCCCTTCTCCAGTGCCCCTGGGAGGCCTATGGGGATCTACTATGAGAATATTGTCTTCTGTTGGAGGAGGGGTGCCCCAACTCCCCAGTTTTAGGGCATTTTCTTCTCAGTGGTGCCCCCTTCAGGCAGCCAGAGCCACTGCACTTGCTAACCCTATCCATTTATCCATAGATCCCAACACATAGGGCAGAGGCCCACAGCCTCCTTACACAGAGGTGCCAGTCAGGTGAAAATATCTGTCTAAGGTCAACCAGCAAGTAAATGGCAGAACCGGGAAGAGAGGGAGGGTCCCGTTTTCTGGCCTAGGAACTTTCTTCCATATCTGCCGCCTCTTCCCCTCAAAGAACACGCTCAGAAACGCTGACATCAACTCGGTGGTCTGGGTGTGATAAGGAAAGCTCTGGACTTGCAGTCGGAAGCTCTGTCTGCTTGCTGTCTGCCCTCTGCGTAACTCCACAGCTCCGAGTGTCTCAAGTCTCATTGGCAAAATGGGAATAATGAGGTCGACTCATGGGGTTACTGGGAGTCTGAAGGGCCTAGGACACAGGAAGGACTCCACACATATTTTCAAATTCAAATGCACAAAATCAATATTGTTTTTCATGGAAGGATGTGAGGTCTTTTAATTAAATGATTGATTTACTCGGCTTTTTGGAATTTTCCAGTGTTTTTTTTTTAATCAGTGAGCATACATTGTTTCTCTAATAATAGAAAGTTCTTTTAATTTTAAATAAAACATAAACAAACTGGGTGCGGTGGCTCACCCCTGTAATCCTGGCACTTTGGGAGGCTGAGGTAGGTGGATCGCCTGAGGTCGGGAGTTTGAGACCAGTCTGACCAGCATGGTGAAAGCCCTTCTCTACTAAAAATACAAAAATTAGCTGGGCATGGTGGCAGTCGCCTGTAATCCAAGGTACTTGGGAAGCTGAGGCAGGAGAATCGCTTGAACTCGGGAGGCAGAGGTTGCAGTGAGCTGAGATTGTGCCACTGCACTCCAGCCTGGGCAACAGAGCGAGCCTCCAACTCAAAAACAATCTCAAAAACAAATTAAAAACCTGCACACACTAAAAAAAAAAAACCATAAACCAAAGGGTCTATGCTTCTCAACTCCTTCTCGCACTATTCCTGTCAGTGCAGGAAAAGAAGCGATTGGGATCCAGTCTCTCACATCAGGCCACCCACATACCACCTGCCTCACCTGGTGCCATGGCTTGGGTTCTTGAGGAGGCAGACTCTGGGGCAGAGATTTGCATGCAGGGGATATACTGGGGAACATGGGAAGGCCTGGGCAGAGGATGAAGTTTCATTGTAATGGAGTAGCAAGAGAGGTCTCAGCCAACCCTGAGCGGGGCTTGTAGCTGGGCTGCCCTTCAGAGTTGGCCTGGATTGAGCCCAAATCGGCTTTCTGTGTAGACACTGGCTTTCTGTGTCTTCATCCCAGCACAAGTCCTAGGGTGCAGGCTACCCCAGGGGGGAGAGTGGTCTGGCGTGAAGCTGATCCCTTTAGCTATGTGTGAGCCATCGGCAGCTGTCACCCTGCCCCAAAGGGACTCTGGGTGGTACATCTCAGCACCCACTATACCGAGATTCAAGCTGGCCCTGCAGGAGGCAGCAGGAGCAGAGGCTGACTCTTGAAGAGAAGGCCCTAGTCCCTGCCCACGCTCTCAAACGTGGCTGCACACACCTGACTGCTTGCCGTCACATAGGTGGCCACGGAAACCAGGAAACTTAGAAACGAGGCATTTCTCTGGCTGCATCTAAGCTCTTTCCTTCCCCACTTTCCCCATCAGAGCCCAGATACTTCATCGACAGGGCAGCTGGGGATGCAGGCACACAGCTGCCCAGCTGAGGAAGTCTAACCCTCTTGCCACAGGACAGTTAAAAGAATACTGTATGTTGAGCATCTTCTCAAATGCCCAGGAGCACTGGATCTCTAAATGAAAGTTGGCCTTTGTACACCTGTGGCTCCTTCCAGGAACTCCGTGGGGAGTAGCTCTCCACCTTCTGTCTGTCACACCTGGGTGGGCATCTCTTTATACAGCCATTTTCACAGGCTGCTTAGACTTGGAAGCAGCTCACAAGTATTTTGAGTGAATCAGTTAGAATGCTTTGGGTTGCAAGTAATAGAAAATCTGACCCAAACTAGTTGCTGAATTGGATTTTTTGTTTTATTTTGTTTTTAGAGATGGGGTCTCACTGTGTTGCCCAGGCTTGACAAACTCATAGGTTCAAGTGATTCTCCCATCTCACTCTCTCCAGTATCTGGAACTACATGCCTGTACCACCTAGGACTTCAGCCTGGCTTGCTGAATTTGACCCTGGGAGGTGTAGCCTGGAGCTGCTGACAACCATCTTACCCCAACTTGGAGCCTGAAAATGAAGACAACTGGAAGAGAGTAGGGCTGAGAAATGGATCAAGACTGCTCCCTAGTGACAATTTGAAATCCTGGAACAAGCTGCACCTGAAGCTAGAGCTTTGCTGGACTTTTTAGGAGTATGCTCTAATGAATTCTCTTTTGGCTCAAGCCTGATGAGGTGGGTTTTCAGTCAGTGGCAACCCAAAGACTCCTAAGTAGTAGGGTGGGCATTTGACTTACTCCACCCCCACCTTGCCGGACCTAAAAACTCTTGATGTGCGTTGTGCCAAGCTCAGACTTCCGACGAGGAAGCCAAATGCTTCTGGTTGGGGGTGCTGAAACATGGGCCCGTTAAGAAGAAAAAGCCAATTGTTCATAATGTGTCATACTGTCAGGCAATCTCTTCCACCTAGGTAGGAACATGGTCATCACTGTGGAATGCTGGAGAAGAAGGTGCTCCAAAGGAAGGCAGAAGATATTGGCAGGCAAAGTCCCCCTTACGAAGGCATCAGCGGGGAGCTATGTATGCGTCACTCCCTGGGGAAACGGGGCCTGGCCGCTGGGAATGTTTCCCGGGAGAACGCAGGGCTCTGCTGCACATTCCCACCCAGGCCCTTCCTCAAATGGCTAAACTGAAGGGCTTTGCTACGTATTTTTCATTCCACATACTATTTGCTCTGCCTGCCTGCCTGCCCCAACTTTGCTGGCTGCCGCAGCCAGCCAAGTTTAACACAATAGAGACGTTCTTCTTACAGAATTCAAATTAATTCCATAACTCCGTGTACCACGTGTCAACTGTCACACTGTGTAGCTCTGATCATGCCCAATTCAGCAGATGTTTCTGAGCATCTTCAGCCAGGCCCAGGTTTGGTCAGGGCCCTCCATGAGCAAGGGTGTGAGTGAGAGGCAGCTCCTGCTTCTTAAAGAGCTCAGGGTTGGGGGAGGTAGGATGTGAAAGAAACAAACTATTACACAAGGTGGAGAGAAGTAAGGGAAGTGAGAATTGGGGTTGGAGCCCTGTTTTCAGAATTTGGGGGAAAGGGGTGTGTGGGGAGGCAGGGCTGGCAGGATTCAGGGTGAGGATTGACTTGGGGCTTACCCTCCAAGGGTGAGAGTTTCACTCTGGGGAGAGGGTGGAGGACTTCCAGGCTAAGGGGCAGTGGGAGCTGAGACACAGAATGATCCAAGGCCACATGTTCATCCCTGCGGTCTTATGCTGGCCTTGTTTCCACTACTGGGTTTCTGCCCCTAAAACTCAAAGGGGATTGTGAAAACATCTTACTCACGGGACAAACTGTTGAAACTGAGCCATCATGGTCACATTATGGTCATTATCCCTAATTAAGTTCCTGTGTTTTTGGCCAGGACTCTTCTTTCTTTGAGCCAATCTGACAAACTCAAAGCAAAGCCAAGAATTACATATCTTGAAGCATCGTGGTGGTTTCTGAACCAGCCTGCTACGTGAAAACCTGCTAGCAAATATTGCAGCTACCAAGTCTTCCTGTCACAAATTGGCCACGTTGGATGACATTAGGCACAAGCTGTGATCGTCACCATCTCTACACTGTAGGGGGTTAGCTTTTGAGCACAAAGGGTTTGAGAAGAGGGGAGAAATGAACCTGTTTCCAAAAGAGGTGAAGAGGTGGGGACATAGGAGCATGGGCTAAGTGAAGGTCTGGTCTAAAAAGGAGAGTAGTAGGTAAAGAGGTGAAGCAGATACAGGAGCTCTATATAAGAATATCGAAGCTGAATATTGTATTGAAGCTGGCAGCTCTGCTGTGTGACCTGGGGCCACCACACAACTTCTCTGTTCTTTATTTAGGAGGAATAAAAACATTGGAAGCTCTGATAGTGGGTGGTGATGAATTAGTGATCAAATACTGCGTAATAAATCCCCCAAAACTTCATGGTTTAAAACAAAAATAATTATTCATTATCTTTCACAGTTTCTATGCATCAGGAATTATTTGTGACTTGGCTGAAGTTCTAGCTTGGATCTCATGTGAGGCTGCAGTCAGATGTCAGTCTAGGCTATACTTATCTAAAGGCTTGACTGGGGCTTGAGAATCTGCTTCCAAGTTAGCTCAACGGCTTTTCATGGCAAGACTCAGTTCCTCTCCATGTGAGTGTCTCCACAAGGCTTCTTGAGTATCCTCAAGACATGGCTGCTGTCTACTCCCAGTGCAAGGGAACCAAGAGACCAAGGTGGAGGCTGCGATGTCTCTTATGGTCTACCTTGGATGCCACACATGCTCACTTCGGCTGTGTTCCATTGGTCACACAGGCCAGCCCTGATTTAATGTGGGAGGGGACTACCAAAGTCATAAATATCAGGATATGAAGATCACCCGAGGAGATCTTCTACTACTCCCATAGTGCTCCCTCCGGACCCAATGATGCAAGACCTCCTATATGTAAAATACACTCACCCCTTCCTGAGCCCCTCAAAAGTCTCATCCCATTATAGCTTCAACTCAAAGTCCACAATTCCATCATCTACAGCAGGTCCAGGTGTGGATAAGGCTGCTCAGGAGCAGTTCTGCAAAAAGAGTTCATCTGATAGTGAAAGGGAGCCCGGAGGGATCTGGAGTAGGGTGGGGTGGGAGGCAAAGGATAGGGGATTATATGCAGTAGAGCATGACAGGGAGAGAGCTCACTCTCCAAGCAGGAGGCTGAGAGGTGAGGCATCTCAACATGGCCAGGGAGAAGGAAGTTTGAGGAACTGAAAGATGGGCTTCTTAGGCATTCCCAGAGCCTCTTAACTCAGTCACTGAAATACAGAAAGATCCTGATATCACTGAAACACAGAAAGAGCCTGATATCACTGAAACACAGAAAGATCCACTTTGTGTCTCCAAATCAATTTTCAATGAACTCGTAATTTGAAGTCCTAGAGAAAGTCAAGTCTTTTATCTAAAGGACAAGGAGGCTTGACTCCCACATGCCCCCTGTCTTTCTGTCCAGCACCCCTCACCTCTGAGCTTTCCCTCCTCCCTGCTCAGATGGCCCCAGCCTAAGCCCCTGACCCTCACTTTCTGGAGAGGGTGTGGGCAGAACTCCCACCACGGTGGAAGGTCAGGGGCTCTCACCAGCCTCTGTCCTCCAACCCACTCTGGTAAGGCTGACCTCTGGCTTCTGCTTCTCTTCTCATTCCTTGGCTGTGACCCACACAGCTTCTAACTTTGTGAGGTCCCCACCTGCTTCCCCACCAGCCAAGGTGCTCATTGTGCAAAGGTAAGGGGAGGTGGAAGGATGGGAACAACACAATGTGGTTATGCGTTCCAGTGCACCAACTCAGGAGTGAAGAAACAGGACTGTCTCTATTCTTTGCCACTCGATTTGGATTTCAAGGCCTTATTCTACCACCACGGTAGAAACGTAATCACTATCAATACGGAGTCTGTCTCCTTTTCCAGGGTGGCATCTGACCTCCTGGAGGCTTAACTGGCGTCCAGGCACCTGGTCTTCAATCTCATTTGTGATGCCCGTCACTGTGCCTGTCCTTGTTCATTGGTCCCTGCAGGTTGTCCCTTTGCAGGACTCTTGCTGATCTGCTCTTCTTGTTTAGTCCCACGCTGCTCTTATGAACAATGGGGTCATTCTGTTCTTCAGGACCATGCTAGTGTGTGGGAAAACTCTGCAAGGCTGACGAGGACTTTGCTGCTGAAAGTCCATGAAGCTATTTCCCTTGCCTGGGGTCTCGCCACCTCCCAGTGCTCTCTTGATAATGGGACCCAGGCCTGCTCTCCTCTCAAGTCCTCCAGTTCTCTCTGGGCCCCTCTTCTGGAAACCACCGTTATCTATACTTTTGTGGCTCCCGACCTTGCTCAACTTCCCACTCTACCCCCAAGATGGGGGCTTCTTTACAAATCTGAGGGATGGAAGCATTGACTTGCTCATGTTTTCCTTCCAAATTTTGCTGGTGCGAGGATTTTCTTCTGCCTTACTGGCCCAAGACTTTTCAACTCAAAGCCAAGAGACTACTTGCTCTGCTTTCTGGGGTCACACCTCTTTTCTGAGACAATGAGCACAGGACAGAATTTGGGTGGGGGTGAGAAGGAAAGGAGCGAAGTGTGAAAAGGAGAAATACCAGAGGGGAGACACATTGGTTAATATTTCCAAACACTAACCTCTGTCAAGTTTCCCCTGAAACTCAGACAGGACCCATGAAGGTCATGCTACTAGTCACAGTCAGATCCAAAATGAAAATCTGGAGCCTCTTTCTCCAAATACAGTCTTTCACCGCCTATTTGACTTACACTTAGGAAGGGGTCTGGGCACAGAAATGTATTTGAGCACATGGTCTGGAGTGAACCCCTCACTTGGGCAGGCTGTCAACAACAAAAATGCCAAGGGAACCAGACATCTGGACAGAGAATGATAAGAAGACCTCCAAGACCACCAGTCTGATCAAACCATCCTGAGAGAGGAAGAATTTCAAATAAGTTTCCATCAATTACACATGAACATTGGGTGGCTGTGAATTGCCAGGCAAGCACTTTGGGGAGCTCAGAGGAAGGCAGGTGAGCCAGCTCATGGATGAATCTTGGGAACCAATATCACCCTGGAGAAAATCTGGGGGAGAAGACAGCTCTGGTGAGGGGTCAGGAAATCCTGTGAGATAAGGGAGGGTGGGAAAAATGGGACATTTGTTCTAGAGGAGAGACTAAGATCTCTGAAGGGCTTCCACGTAGAAGGACTTGCTCTAGGACTCTCTGTAGGGCGTTAGGGAATCAGAGAGTCAGACTTCAGCACTACTGAAGGAAAAACTTAAGGATTTGAAGCTGTTTGGAAATGGAAAGACTTCCTTAAAGGCAGTGAGTTCACTGTCAGTGGGATGATGAGGCAGAGGATGGATGAACTATTGATGGTAAGACAGACCCTTGGATGGGACATCACATGAGAACTCAGAGGTCTCTGCCTTGCCGAGATGTCATGATTCTTCACAACCACTGAGTTCTGATACCTCCCACCTCATCGTTTCCATTTCGCTAACCCATACCTTGTGGTAACTCAGACAGGTGCTGTCTGAAGACATCACTGACTGTGAAAAATGAGTTTGCCGAGAGATAGAAAGTATACATGAGATCACAAGGGAAGGGCTTGCCCTGCTTATGAGAACAGACTGTTTCTGAACCTTCCTTCATATGTAAGCAATCACCATGGTGATTGACATCATTGTTCACTCTCAGCTCACTACAACCTTGCCTCCTCCTCATTCTAAGAAAATTGAGGCCATTAGGTATGAGTTCTCAATTCCCAGGCATCCTCACCGTCAGGTCTTGCCCCAGCCAGACTCATCCTGCTTCCCACCCTGCAGCCTCAGAAGATGAAGTGTCTCTCTCTGTTCAAAGCCAACCAGCCGACCTGTGTCTTTGACCTCCAATTCTCCTGCCTCCTCCAAGATGCTACCTCATCAGTCATCCTTCCCTCTCCTGGATCTTCACCTCTCCCAGTCCACTGACTATTTCCCCTCTGCCTAAAAATATACTTGGGCTCTCATATCCAAAAAATGAAATCTTCCCCTGTTTTCTTCTAGCTTTTATCCAAATATCCCTTCTCCCCTTCTCAACCAGCCCTCTTTAAAAAAGTGCTGTTGACCCTTGAACTATGTGGTACTTAGGAGTGCTTACCTGGTGTGCAGGCAAAAATGTGCATATAACCTTTGACTGCCCCTAAATTTACCTACTAATAGCCTACAGTTGCCTAGAAGCCCTACCTAAAACACAAATGGTTGATGAACACATATTTTATATGTTATATTTATTATGTACCGTATCTTTATAATAAAGTAAGCTAGAGAGCAGAAAATGTTAAGAAAATCATAAAGATGAGAACATATATTTACTATTCATTAAGTGGAAGAGGATCATCATAAAGGTCTTTATCCTCATCATCTTCACTTTGAGTAAGCTGAGGAGGAGGAGGAGGAGGAGGAAGAAAAAGCATGGGTCTTGCTGTCTGAGGGGGGTAGAGGTGGAAGAAAATTTGCTTATAAGTAGACCCGTGCAGTTCAAACCCATGTTGTTCAAGGGCTGCCTGTAGTCTATACCTGCAGTTCTCCACTTGCCCAGCGTTTACTCAAACCTCAGTCCACAGCAAACTGGTTAACTAACTGGAGTTGCTCATAACTGTTCTGACCCTGATTGACAAATCCCATGAGTATTTCTCAAAGCTTAGCTGCTGGTTCTCACTGTTAATAATAGCAGGGGGTGGGGGGATTGGGGAGGGATAGCATTAGGAGAAATACCTAATGTAGATGACGGGGTGATGGATGCAGCAAATCACCACCATGGCACGTGTATACCTAGCTAACAAACCTGCATGATCTGCATATGTACCCCAAAACTTAAAGTATATATATATATATGTAAGTATTGAATGCTTCTCTTCTGGAACTCTCTTCTCTGTGGCCTGTGATACCAAGCTCTTTAGGCTCACCTGATGTGTCTTGCTGTCTTTTCTGTCTCCTTCAAGAGCTCTGTGATAGCCGGTTTCCAAGATGGTCCCCAAAGATGCCCAGTGCCTGGAGTTCACCTTACATAGCCACCTCCCCCATTGTACCAGTTGGACAATGTGACCAATACAATATGACTGAAGTGATGGTACGCCACGTCCAAGATTAGCTTATAAAAGACAGTGCGGTTTCCACTTGGTCTCTCATTCTGCCTCACGGATCACTTACTCTGGGAGAAGCCAGCTGCTGTATATTGAGGACACTCAGCCTCTCAAGTGTCTTGAGAGGTCCACTTGGCACAGAACTGAGTCTCCCAGCCAATAGCCGGTGAGGAATGAAGAGCTCCAACTGGCAGCCAGATGAGTGAGCCCTCTTGGAAGTGGAGCCTCCCGCAGTTGAGATGACTGCAGCCCTGCCCATCAGCTTGACTGCAGCCTCACAAGAGAGCTTGAGTCAGAAGCATCCAGCTAAGCTGTGCCCAGATTCCTAAACCTCAGAAATGGTGACAAAATAAATGCTAGTTGCTTTAAACTACTAACATTTGGGGGCAACTGGTTACTAGGAACTAGTAAGACTGCCTTTTCTTGACCCTATACTTGAAGCTCCATAAATGTTGGTGAAACGTGGTCATAAGATCTAATTTTGGCCAGGTGTGGTGGTTGACGCCTATAATCCTAGCACTTTGGGAGGCCAAAGAGGGCAGATCACCTGAGGTCAGGAGTTCGAGACCAGGCTGACCAACATGGAGCAACCCCGTCTCTACTAAAAATACAAAATTAGCATGGTGTGGTGGCGCGTGCCTGTAAACCCAGCTACTTGGGAGTCTGAGGCAGGAGAATCACTTGAATCTGGGAGGCAGAGGTTGAGGTGAGCCAAGATTGTGCCATTGCACTCCAGCCTGGGCAACAGGAGTGAAACTCTATCTCAAAAAAAAAAAAAAAAAAGATTTAATTTCTGCCAATGGGACCTGAGGGGTAGCCTGCCAGGTGTTATTGGTTTTTTGTTTTGTTTTTTAGTTGCTATCAATAAGTTTATTGTCTTTATCTGAAAAATTCTCATAGAAAATTCTGGAAAGTACATTCTCCCCACATTTTCCTCCTTGGCCACACCTAAGGTAAGCATGGAAAATACGCCCTTCTTGGGGGCTGAGTAGTTTTCTCAAACTGTAGAATTTTGCAAGCCCAAGAGTTAAACCTTGAACAAAGGTTAAGTCTAGGCACATGATTTTTTTTTTTTTTGAGAGGGGGAAGGTGCCCTATAACTAACTTTAAAATATAACAGTCTTCTTATCTATTGGATTCTGGACAACTCCATACACCAATAGCCTCATTCATAGTTTTAATTTTAGACACATGTTTAAAATTTTCTGAACCTCTCTCTTGTTCACATTGACTTCTACTTCCTTTAAGTCGATAGGTTTTGGAGCACTTTATAGTAAGTAACTTAAACCTATCAGACTTAGGTGTGGGCACATTTCCTCCGGTCTCTTTGTCTGAGTCCGCATGTCTAATACAAAAGATTCATCTCTTAGTCCATTCAGAATTTTCAGTAATGGATATGACAATGATACCATCAACTTGATCCTTACCACCAGGCTAAGATTTGTCTCTGGCTGTATTTCAAGCTGTCTGCTTCGTCATTTGTCTTCAGTATTTTGATTCGATGTGCCTTGGTATAGCTTTCTTTGTGTTTATCCCAGTTGGAATTCATTGAGTGTCTTGAAGCTATGGGTTTATAGTTTGCATCAAATTTGGGAAATGTCTGGCCATTATTTTTTTCAAAGATATATTTTTTTGAGAGAGAGTCTTGCTCTGTTGCCCAAGCTGGAGTGCAGTGGCATGATCTTGGCTCACTGCAACCTCCGCCTCCTGGGTTCAAGCGATTCTCCTGCCCCAGCCTCCCGAGTGGCTGGGATTACAGGTGTGTGCCACCATGCCCAGCTAATTTTTGTATTTTCAGTAGAGACGGGGTTTTTCCATGTTGACCAGGCTGATCTCGAACTCCTGATCTCAGGTGATCTGCCCACCTTGGCCTCTCAAAGTGCTGTGATTACAAGCGTGAGCCACCTTGCCTGGCCTGTTATCTTTCTTTAAAGAGTGTTGAATTTTATTGCAGCAATTTATTTGAAGATTGTCTTGGTCCTTTCAAGACTTGCCTTTAAACTTAGGATGGGTCTAGAAGAGCCTTCACTCTAGGTTGGAGGCTTGTTAGTTTAGCTCCACTCCTGAAGTGCAACCTTTCTGAGCTTTCCACTAAATACTCTGAGGGCTTAATGAGGTCTCTCCACTCTGGTTGGCCTGAACTTGAACATCTCCCAACTCTGAGCACAGAACATTGTTCAGCTTACAACTCCCAAATAGGTACTCCTTCTCCAATATCTGTTCTTTGTCCAACCTCCTGGAATCTCATCCTACACGTGCACACCTAGTTTTTAGCCAAAGACTCAAAGTGCCTCCTGTTCAGTTTCTGAAGCTCTTTCGCTGCATACATTTCTTCAGGATTCTGCTCTGCGACTTCCAGCTGCACAATTCTTGGTATTGTGATCTCTGTCTCCTGAAAACACTGAGGCTTCTGTGCTCTGCTCTCCTTCCTCATCCTAGAGCCGTGGTTTGCTAAATGCCTCTAGGCAAAAAGTCAGGTTGATCACAGAGCTCATCTTATTTGTTTACTTTCTCTCAGGGAACGCAGTCCCATTCTGAGGGTTAGTCCATGTCTGAAAACAGCTGTTTCATCTATTTTATCCAGTGTTCTACTTGTTTATGGTAGGTGACGGCTAGTCCCAGTATCTCTTATTCCATCACTGTCCACAGCAGAAGTCCTCACAGGGTAAGTCTAAATCAGCCTTAAGGTTAAGAAGCAGTTGCCTCTTGCAACCCCACAAACCCTAAGCAGTGGACATTTAATTCCCTTTTCAATTCTGCTTCTTAACCAGCCAATTCTTTTCTGAGCCTTTTTATTTTTTAGATGGAGTCTCGCTCTGTTGCCCAGGCTGGAGTGCAGTGGCACAATCTCAGCTCACTGCAACCTCTGCCTCCCAGGTTTAAGCTATTCCCTGCCTCAGCCTCCTGAGTAGCTGGGATTACAGGCGCCTGCCACCACGCCTGGCTGATTTTTGTGTTTTTAGTGGAGACAGGATTTCACCATGTTGGTCAGGCTTGTCTTGAACTCCTGACCTCATGATCTGCCCGCCTCGGCCTCCCAAAGTGTTGGGATTACAGGCGTGAGCCACCATGCCCAGCCTAAGCCTTTTTCTTTCTTGTATCCTGCTAAACACAGCCAGACAGGCATTTCATCTGTGAACAAATTGTTTTCTAACCTTTTCCTCTGGGACTACACACCGTTTGGGTACCTCATCTGCCTTCTATGTTATCACAAGGTATGTGCTTATAGATGAACTGAGATGGCAGAGCTGAAATAGGTAAAGATCTGGGTCTCCAATATCATATTGAAATGATAAAGAAGCTACTTCCAGATGGATTAAAATAAATAAATAAATAAATGCCCTTATCGTTTGAGCAACCTTTGAGTGCCTTCTGTTCCTTGCAGCCTACATCACCTTGACGAACACACAGTGGGGACCATCCCCTTCTGTGGTTCCAAAAGCTCGTGCCTCTCAGGTCTTGACTCCAGCCTGCATCTTTCTCCATAGGGGTGAGTCCAGATATCCACCTGGTGGCTGGTCATTGCCACTAGAATTCCCACCCACAGCTTCCTCCAACTCAACATCCAAAATGGATCCTATTTTTCCCCTCCTAAACTTCCTTCACCCAGAGTTCATCTCAGTCAAGGGTAGCACCTTCCACTTTATAACTCACGCTGTGAGTCTGGCTGTCATCCTAAAATTCTCCCTCTCTCTCCTCTCCTTGTATCTGAAAACCACCCAGTCCTACTATCTTAGATCCCTAAGCATTTCTCAAAGACATCCCCTTCTCTCCATTCTCCTGACATTTCTCTCCTGCTCCCGGCGGATCCCCTAGCTTCCACGCATCCCGCACGCCGCTTCTGCAACAGCGTCCTTCCTAAAACACAAAATTATCCACATCTCTTTCCTGCTTAGAACCTTTCATGTTTACATGATGAAGTCCAAACTCTTTCCAAGGCTTACAGGCCTCCAGGGTCTGGCTTCTGCTGACCACTCCAGACCCAACATCTGCCACTACCCATCTTCATGTTACATCCCAGCAGTTCCGATTTGGGAGTGTTTTGGGTCTTTCTGCATGTTATGACTGTTACACGACTTACCTCTCTGCTGGCTCCATCCTACCCCCTAGCTTTTCTCCAGCAGGCATCTATTATTCCTCCAAAAGTATGCGCTCTCCCCTTTTCCTCCTCCTGAAAGCCATCCCTGGTGGCCTCACCCTCAACCTTGTTCAGTTCCCCTCTTCTGTGCTCTGGTAATACTCCATTCATAGGGCCGTTGCTATAGTGCCCGTTCTGCTTGACGCTCCTGGGAATGTGCTGTCTCCCCCTCAGACTGAGCTCCTTAAGGGCAGACACTGAGATTGACTTAACCTTATACCCCCAGCCTCTGGCCCATGGTGGCTACCCAGTAAAATGTTTAACGACTGAATGAATCCCCAATAAATCTCTTATAGCAGATCCCCTACAGACCATTGCTGTGGAGTGCTTTGTGGTTAGTTCACTGGAATAAGTGGATTAACTTAAAAATAATAAAAACTCTGTTTCCGTAAAATCATTTTTCCACCAGCCCTTTCCTTCAATTAGTACCATCGGGGAAGGGAGTGTATTTGTGGTGAGGTTTCCATAGCACTTCTCTCAGAAGGGGGATTAGATTTCCAGAAGCAGGAACTGGCTTTAGGAGGAAAAAATGTGGAAAGAGCATGACATGGACCTGAGAAGCCTCTAAAACACGTGTCCAGGCCATGACCATCAGCAGGGACTGGAACCTCCTTGAGGGGGTGACTGTGGATGTGGGCAGGGCATGGCTGGTGTCTGATAGGCCCTTCTCCTCCCGTTGCCATACTTATCAAAATTTCACCATCACAGGGGCACTATTTTGAACCACCCGTCACCCTTTCCTGTGGAACTCTTGCAAGCCAAATTTCCTGTAGAAGGAAGTCCCTCTCTCCTTCCAGGGATTGCTTTCTTCTGCCTGGAAAGCATCCACCTCCCCCTCTGTCTACCCCAAGTTTTTCTGTTCTTTCAAATGTAGATGAAATCCGCCCCCCTCCCATGAAGCCTCTCTGGATCTCTCTTACAATGGTGAGTATCTCGGAAGCAGAAACCACATCTCAACCAGCACGGGCTCCGGGTACCGTTACGGGGCCTGGCCTGTGGTGGGTATTGAACAAATAACCCAAAGGCGCTCCATGCACAGCCATTTCTCCATCCGCACATTCTGATGCTTCCGTCAATGCCCTGGTGATCACTTACGCCTTGTGAAGGTCTTTGGTGGCTCTAATGAGACGTTTCTTCTGATGTGGCGTTTTGACGCTTCCTGAACATTGGCTAGGTTTCCCACCTGGGTGGGGGACTCTGAGCAGGCAAGGGTCGTGCCTTAGCCTTCTTGGATTGCTCCTGTAGGTGGGAGACTGGGAGGTCTCTTGGGAAAGACGTTTCCCACCTTGAATCAGATGGTGAGGAGAAAACTTCTAGCATATAGTATGTGGGACACCATTTGTACACGTGTCCTAGACCCCACTGGTGTTGCGGCAGACCTGCTCCTGGGCACATAAGTGGGTAAATGATGAGATTTTTTATCAGCCATGAGCTCAGCAAAGCGCAGTGGCCTGGGGGGTTGTTTCTCTCTGGACTTCTGTTCATAAGGGACTCAAGGAAAGTCATAGGTCAACCATTGTTGGCCTGTGCCAGAATGATAGGAATTTCTTGCTCTTAGGTTGTCAGGTGGTGTCTCAGAGCCCATGTGGCTCCTGGACCCCCATACATCATTTCTCAATGAGGCCTCCTGCTGAGTCCACTCATTTGACTCTTCTTGGCCAACCTTCCCACCCTTGGGTTCCAAACTTTCCCCAACCTCCAATCTTAGACTCTGGGGGACCTCTCCCTATCTTAAACCCTATCTTAAATCCTCTCTTCACTTCTTTCACCTGATGAGCTTCCTAGAAATTGAAAAACTGTTTCTTTTGTGTGATGATAGGGAGGGCCTAATACTCAACTCTCGAATCCTCAAATGAGGGAGTGGGGGGACATATTTGTATTACATCTCTTCCAGTGCAACAAAGAGAAAAGGAAAGGATGATCTAACTTCCATATCAAAGAGGCTGAATCAATCATTTTCATGCAGTAGATTGGATGACTGGCACCGATCTTCGTTGGCCTCGCCAGCCAGGCCTTGCCACGGCATCATCGTGGTGGAGCCTGTGTCTCTGCTTCTTGACTCTGGTCAGAAGGGAAATTTTACTGGCTCCTTGGGAGGCTTCCTGTGTGCCTGATCTCCCCTTCTGCTTCTCTAGCTGCCATGAGAGGAGCGTGTCCTAGCTATTTCCTTGTCCCGGTAGGATGAGAGACACAGTGTCCCTGGGAGCAGAACATCCCTGGCTGATCCAGAGACCTGCAATGAGAAGCAGCCTGAGGCATAGCCCCTTTGCCAAACCTAGCCTGGATTAGCTGAACCACAGCCAACCTCCTTGAGAATAACAGATTGCTGTGTTAAGCCACTGAGTTTGGGATCCTTTATTATGCAGCATTATAGAGGTACTAGCTAGCTGATACACCTATCCTGCCAGAAGACCAGGGTAAAGCAGTTAGTACGTGCGCAGCATGGGTTGAGAGCTTCGTATTTGGCTATCAGTTGAGGTTTCCTGGCAGGCATCATTAAAGAATACTAGAGTATTGGCCCTGGAAGAGCTTCTAAAGGAATGCTGGCTGCAGGCACAGTCCCAGAGTGGAGCTTTGACTTGCTCCAGGCCACAAGGGGGACTTGTGGCAGAGCCTACACCTGCACTCAGGGTTAGTGGTGCCTCAAAACAGTAAGCTGACCCTCCACTTCCTATGGGCCAGGCTGATGATAACCATGTCTCCTTCTGCTTCCTCCTTGGCCACACGTGCGAGTTGCATGTCATCAAGCTGGAATTTTGACAAATGGGAGATGGTGGCAAGGGAGAAGGAGCAGGAAGAAAGTTCGGCCAGAGTCAAGACTCCAGATGCAAGAGGGGATGTTTTGTCAGTACCCACATTTCCCTCGGGTGCCAAATGCCCCGTGATGGGACCCCCAGCCCAGAGCCCATGCTGCTGGCCAGCTTCCGCAGTCTCATCTTGGGAGGGAAGCTTGTGCTCAGATGCCGGAGGCACAATGAACGCCTCACCTGTCACCATTAATGTCTGGCTTCTCCCCCATCTCCCAGGAGCCTAGTCACAGCCAGCCATGGGGATGGACCAGAGAGAGGCTGGGAAAGGAGGGGACTAGGGCTCCTTGATGTTTGTGCCTCGCTGATGTCACTCCCAGCTCCAGGGCCTGGCGAGACACCTCTGCACACTCTGGACTTCCTTGGCTCAGAGTGGAATCAGCTTCTGAGACTCTTACTGAGGGGCAGCCCATCAGTCTCCCCACTGTGCTGGGAGCTGGAGAACGGGGGGCCTGGGATGTGTATTTAAGGGTTTTTTTGGGTCCACTCTACCAGAAACTCTGGGGAAAAGAGAGTGAAAAAGGCACCAGTTGGGGAGTCAGCAGACCCGGATTTTTGACCCTAACACTGCATTTTATTAGCAACCCATGTGACCTTTGGCAGGCTGCTTCCCATATCTGGGCATCAGTCTTCCATTTTGTAAAATGGCCATAATGGAATAACTGCTTTAGAGGGTACCTCCAGGCCCGATATCCAATATTTCCACTATTCTGATGGGAAAATAATAGCTCCTATTTATCCAGCCCTCAATACGTGTCAGGTACTGAACTAAGCCCTTGTCCATATTAGCTCTATTCAGACTCACAGCAATTCTATGAGGGAGGTATTCTTCTTGTCCCCATTTTACAGATGAGGAGACTGAGGCTCAGCAAGGCTCAGTAACTCACCTATGGCCACGCAACTTGATGGGAAGCCAGGGTTTCAGACCAGGCTGTCTGACTCCACAGCCTGCCCTCCTAACCTCTCCGCTGTGCCTCTAATGAGAAAGCTCTTTCTCTGGTCTCTTCCTTCCAAGTCTCCATGCTCCTTCCAAGACCCTCTCCCTGTACACTTCCACAATAAAAAAAAACTCCAGGCTTTAGGCTAGAAGAACTTAAGATGTCTGAGAGGAATCCCTTCAACAACGGAGATGAATGCAATTGAACCCATCATCCTCTCTGTACTGGCCTACCCCATGAGGCCAGTCCCACCCTGGGGCATGATGCTACGAGAAATGGAAGATGGTCCCTGCCATCAGGATGACATGCTGACAGGCTGGCTGGGAACCTAAGACTGACCTAGGGCAGTCTAGTGCCTTACCCAGCCCTGACTTGGGCCCAGCACAGGGCCTGACATGCAATAGGTGCCCCGGGAGTGCTTGTTGATTGCAGTGTGGGGAGTCAGAATAAGCAGCTATGGGCTACAGCTGGCAAAGGTGCAGGTTGCTCTCTCTAGGCTGGAAACTTTTTGCTTTGCACCTCTGAGCTACCATAGCTCAGGAAGCAGGGAGACACCGACACCACGGAGAGGAAGAGCCTCTGGGCATCCAACTCACTGATGATGAGCCACAGGTATGGGAGGAGATCTTCTCACCAGCACCCCTCTCCTGGAAAACCCTCTGCTTTCTCCTTTGAGGTCAACAGGCCCTTTGTACCCATGATCCCTTAATGAGCTAACCTTGAAGTCTGAAGGTCTAGGTGCTTGGAAAATGCTGCTTGGAAAGGGAGGCACAGCGTGGAGAAATAGGTGGTTGTCCAAGCCCTTCTTCCTGAATCAGGCTTGGCTGTCCTTTAGGGTCAAGAAAACCCCTTTGATTTCATAGTCCAGGCATGGTGGGGACAGGGGCACAGAGACCAACCACTGTTTGGCATGACTGGCTAGAGATGGGGACACAGCATCAACCTCACCACCGCTAATGAGCTGCATGACTTTTCCTGCCCATCAGGAACAGGAAGTCAGGGCCCTACATCACTCTGGAGGCTCTGAACTCAAATTGACAAAATAGGAGAATTGCTAAGAGAAGAAGTCAAGCATAGAGGCTGGGTGGGACTGGGACAGCTGGTTCTGAGGAGACTTGTCCTGAGAATCCCAAACATACGCCCTTGGGTGAGGCATGGAGCCTCCCTGAGCCTCTGTTCCCATTCCTCTGTCCATTGGTTTGATCATTCATTCAATAGCAGGTCATTGGTGACCCAGACAAGGGCACGCTTACTATACCAGTCTGGGCAGCGGTGAGGCTGTAGTGTGCCCCAGTGGTATTTTGCTGTGTGATCTTGGTCAGGTCATTTTTCATCTCTAAGCCCTACAACCTCCAGCTTTGCAGGGTCATAAGGCCCTGGAATCAGCCCACCTGTGCTGCAAACAACCTGGTTCCAGAGGCTGCGGAGTGTGGTGTGAAAGGCAAGCTCTCCAGAAGCGGCAGGTGCATATCCCTCTCCCAGCGCTGCCTCTTGCTCCAGCTGGTTCTGAGTGTCCATTCTCTCTCTGGTGTTGTGAGAATTCCTTTACTGTAGGAACAGCACTTGGGAGGTACCTGGAACTTAGTCAGTGCTTGATAAGCCTTAGCTCTGTCTTTCACAGAATTCACTCTTCATGAGAAAATAAACTCGCTGAGCTCTGGTTTATGTTGGCCTTGTGAAGCTTTGGTTTCATTCAGGGTGGTGATGGCCCACCCTGAGTCTGAGGATGCTGTGTCCAGCGTCTCCTCTGCCTTTTCTGGGTCTTCCCCCTCAGGCAACCTCTAACTTCCATGAAAGTGAGACCTTTGCTCTGTGAAATCCGGTGTCCTCATGCGCTTTCTCTTCTCATCCAAACCTTGCGTTGGAAAAGGGCCGGATGACTCATTTATATCAAAGAGTAAATGACTGATATGGCTGGGGCTTTTTCCTTGCCGGGGGCTGCCTTTTGGAAGAAAACCAAGCCATCAATGGGCTGAGTGATTATGACAGTCCTTCAGGCATCCATGTGCAAAGGAGAGAGCTCTTTATGGGTTGGAGAGGCCTATTGGGCGGGGGGCAAGAGTCTTGGGACATCAAGGCTGTTGCTGCAAATCTGCACGGCAGGGCGTCCTGGCAGTGACTCACCCTGGCAGGAATGCAGTGAGCACTGTCACGCTCCAGGCGGCCTCAGCCCTCCCCGCTGGCCTCTTTTGGACTTTCCTTCTGGTAGCACATCTGGACCCCAAGAGGCAGCTGTTTCAGGGGCTCCATGGAGCCCGTACACCATCCCTGACTCAGCCCAGTTCCCGCCCCCCCGCCGGCCTTGCAGCTACGTCTGTCCCTTTGCTCAGATCTCAGATTCTAGGGGTTTCCTGGGGTTTCGGAACAAGATGGCCTGATTCATTCTAAGTGCCCTTTTGTTTATATTCCCTGGTTCTTTCTACTCTTGGGAGGGAAAAAGAAAATAAAAGAAAAAGGAGGGAGGGAGAGAGGAAGAGAAGAAAGGAAGGAGAGAAACTTGTGCTTTGACCAAACAATTGAAATGGGATTTTCCCCTTTTTTCGTCTTCATTTTTCTCTCCAGCAGCAAACTACCAGAATCGGAACTGGAAGAGTGGGGATGACTTTGGCTTCCGGATGAGCCCAGGATTGCAGCCCTGCCTGGTGGGAGCGAGGGCCACCAGACCTCAGGGCCAAGGCCTGGGCCTCCTGTCCTTCATCTCAGGGGAGCGTCTCAGGGGACAAGCTGACAAGGCCAGGAAGTGTCAGCATCTGGGTCTTCACGCAGCCCTCACCCTCTACGCCTAAGTGCTTCATCACCTCCTTGCTCTCACACCTCACTCTGCATTCCCTGCTGCGCTCCCAAAATCAGAGAAGAGGAGGAGGAAGAAAAGGACAGGGTGCCCACCACAGCCCCCGTTCCATTTTCTTCTCATCCCACATTGTTCTCTGACATTGTGTTGTGAGTTTATTTGTATATTCCTGTCTCCCCTCACCAGAACGTGACCCCAAGAAAGAGGGATGGGGTCTTTCTCATGCACATTGTCACTGCGGACCCCATGGCAGGGCCCAGCTCTGGGACTGAGTGGATGCCAGGAGAGTGAGAGGAGGTCAGCTTACTCACCACCCTCGGCCTGTTGCAGCCACCATTGGACCTGGAAGCTCCAGTCTCCAGATTCTCTGCCCACATGTGCACCATACACACTCCCGTGCATATACTCACATGCTTGTGTTCACACTCACACACACACATGCACATTCACACACATGGATGCACGCCCTCACACACACATTCACATGCACACGCATACACACATGTCCACGTGCACACTCCCATGCACATGCTCACAGGCCCATGTTGAGAGGGGCTCTACGTCTCAGAGCCTCAGAGATGGAGCTGGGGAACCCGAGGCCAGAGCCCGAGGCCCTGGCCTTTGTCTGAAGAAGAGGAGAGTGACTCAGTTCTGCCTTCCTTGGGGTCCCTGAGCTCAAGGACAGAAGGTGCAGAGCGACCTGAGCTGCCATGCCCTTCCTGAGAGTCTGACCAGCCGGAGGCTGAGCACATGGGAGGCGGAGGGGGTGTAACTCTGTTTCTGTCTCGCAGAACTTTGGCAGCCAGACTAGACTGGGGGATGTACCCCAACGTGGAGGGCTGGGCTGGGCTGGGCAGGGCAGGGGAGCCAGGAAGCCTCCCTGGTGCTGTCAGCTTCCTGGCCCGCCTCTTGCTGCCCTTGGCCGGGAGAACGACATGGTTTGGAGGAGAAAGTAGAGTCTCTGCCAGAGCTTGTCTGGCTGAGTTAGGTTCGGCCTGGGCCCTCAGGAGCCCCTGGCCAAGAGGTGTCTGAGCGGTGGCCAGCTCCTACCACAAGGGTGTGGGAGAGACTGGAGGAGCCCTGCTACCTGCTAACTGCCCCTTCCCAGCCGTGCTCTGCACAGCTCACGTTTCCTTCCCCAGACTGGGCTGACCACACCCGCACTGTCCTTTCATCAGTGGTTCCATTGTCGCTCCCAGTTTGCTGAGTGTCCAACGCTCCCCAAGAGTTATTGCAAATCCTTGTAAGGGGTTGTTTTACAGGTAGGGAAACTGAGGCTTACAGATGTTTCATCATATGTCCAGAGTCGCACAGCTAGAGAACAGTGGAGCTGGGATTCAAAATGGAGTTAGTGATGCCCCTGGGTTTATTCTCCCTGCTTTGTGTCAATGCCTCCGTCCCTGGAAAGTTTGTGCCTGGTACTAACCAGAGACCTTGCCACCCTGCCCTGTGCTACCCCTTCCCCCAGCACAAGCTGAGAAGAGAGTGTGGGAGAAGCACCCACTCCTTTACCCCCCATCTGGGCCCAGAAGGCAGGTGTGCTCCTTGGGTCCCAGAAAGCATACCTATATTGTCTCTCATCCAACTGGACAGCAAGGTCCTGAAAGATCATCTTTTCCTTCTGTCTCCAAAGCACAGATTTCTCTTCAGTTTCCTGGGCCTAGAAAACACTGCTACTTAGCCAAACAGACTGGCACACCAGCCCACCATTGCAATCTCACTCCTGCCAGGATGCCACTAAGACCCTCCTCATATTATAAAAATTGGTGGACGTGGTCCACGGCAAGGTCACAGACATTTCCGGCACACCATGCCCTCTAAGCAAACGCTCCTCATCACTTTCATCAAACGACAAGGTAGGGCAGTAGAAAGAAGGCCAGCTTCCAACGCCAGATTTCTCAGTTACTGGCCAGGCCTCAGTTTCCCCATTTTAAAATAAGGTGGATGCTGCTGAACACCCGTTCAGTTGTGTGCTTCAGCATCCTCTAAGCTGACCAAGGCCTGAACCCTCAGACAACATGGGTTCCAGCCTCTGCAATCATCTGTTTTCCCATGTCAGTGTTTTTCACACACACTTTCCTCATCTCCACAAAGGAGGAGGGAAGGCAGGGACCAGAAGTTCCCGCTGACAAGCAAAATAGATAGACACCACCCAGAGAGGTTATGTGACCTGCCCAAAGCCACACAGCAGACTCAACACTGGAACCCAGCTTTCCTTTCATTGTCTTCCAAGGGCCAAAGTGGCTCAAGCTGGACAGTGGGAGCAGAAGCCATGGGGGAGCAGAGTGGAACGAAGCTGGGGATGGGAGCGATGTTGGAGGGCTGAGCATCATCCCTGCCCCCTCCCCACAGGGCTGTGGGGGCTCGCCGGCTATTTCAGGGATCGAGAGAAAGGCGAGCAGCAGAAGAGGCCCCGGATCTGAAGCCGGGCTTTCACCACGAGCGGTAAGCAGAGAGTGCCTAATGACTCCAAGCTGTCCTGGAACGTTCTCTCAGCCCCGGGGAGCTGCTGGGGGAGTCTGGCTGCCGTGCACAGCAGCTGTGTGAGCTGCCTGCCGGCAGCACGCCCGACCACCAGAGACCACCAGTGACCACAACCAGGGGCCACCGGCAGATGGGGCCAGGGGAGGGCAGCTGCTTCTTTTCTCGGCATGGGTTCTAGGGTCAGCTGGGTTAGCAAGGAGCAGGGCTGTGTGGCCAAGCCCGGCTCAGGCCCTGGCTCTTCCTCCTCTCCTGTGAGCTGATAGAAAGGGCCCAGCTTAGGGCCAGAAGGGCACTGAGATTCTCCCCACCCCCACCAGGCAGACCTCGGGACCCACACAGGACCAGCCCAGGCCACAATGAGCTGAACTCGTGTCTGTGAATGCCTCTCCCCACCCCTTCCTCCCATCAGCAGCTGAGCACTTAGGCCTAGGTGCTCAGCCCAAGCTCTGCCTTTATGAACTGTGAGACCTTAAGCAACTTACTTACCTCTCTGTGCAAGTTATCTAAGCTCTGCGGCAAAGACCTACCTCATAGGGTTATTGTGAGGATTAAATGAGTAAGGCTCAACGAAATCCCAGCACAAGGTACTAGATGAAGGATGACTCTTGTTGATCTTAGATTAATAGAAGTCTAGGCCTTTGCCTTTGTGGCCTATGTGGTTATGTGGAGGGCCACGAGGAGGCCATGACACAGCCATTCTCCTACTGGCCTCAGCAGTCTCCCCCCGCCGACCTTTTTTTTTTTTTTTTTGAGATGGAGTTTTGCTCTGTCACCCAGGCTGGAGTGCAACGGTGTGATCTTGGCTCACTGCAACCTCCGCCTTCCAGGTTCAAGTGATTCTCCTGCCTCAGCCTCCTAAGTAGCTGAGATTTCAGGCATGCACCACCACACCTGGCTAATTTTGTATTTTTAGTAGAGATGGGGTTTCACCATGTTGGCCAGGCTGGTCTCAAGCTCCTGACCTCAGATGATCCACCTGCCTCAGCCTCCCAAAGTGCAGGGATTACAGATGTGAGCCACCACATCCAGCCAGCAGTCTCCTCTTGCTCTGTGGCACTGGGCCCCGTGAGGAGCCAATAGAAGCCCCTGCAGCCCAGGCTTGGCCAAAGCCCTCTTTGAAGTCTAATGATATGAATGATGCTGATTGTAACATCAGCCAACAATCATCGAGTGCCCTCTGTGACCCCCTTGTGCTGAGAGTTTTACGTGTATTAATTTAAATGAACTGAAAACAACGCTAAGATGTTGCTACATTCGTAATTCCCACTTTACAGTTGAGACTGAGCCCTGGAGAGGCTAAGTAACTTGTTCCAAACTAGTGGCAGACTTGGGAGTCCAATCCTGGCCATCTGTCTCCAGACCCCGAAATGTTTCCTTCAGCTCATTTCCAATGATCTGTTATTATATGCTTGCACCATGTTTCATAAATATCTGTTTGCCCTGTTAGGGTACAAGTTCTTTGTGTGTGGACCCCTGGGCGACCTTGCTTATTACTGTGTCTCCATGAGCCTGGTACACATAGGTACCTGTGGCAGCTGCTGCTGGTGATCAGCTCCCCAGGACTTCCTGCACCTTGTCTCTTTGCCTGAGGGTTCTCTGTGGCTACTGGAGCCTGCCCTGCCCAAGTGGCAGCCCAGAAGTGCCAGGGAATCAATTCCCTGCTGGAAGTCGCCCTCAACCCATGACTGTTGGGAATTGGCAGATAAACACCCCAGGTCCCTTGTCCCTTGATGGAGATAACTATGAGGCATGCTATGAAATAGTGAAATAATAAGAAATATATATTTTGGGCTTCATCCCAGCTTCTGGACAAAGCTCCCAAAACATCTGTAATTTCTTAAGTGATGGGGTGCTAGGAGCATCTTTTATTCTAATATTTGGGCTTTGACCCCAGTTCCTGACACAGAGCTCCTAAATCTCTCAGAATTTCCTGGGGCTAGGAGCATTTTTGTTCTAAAGAGGCCATTCTTGATGGGCTCCTGGATAACTTTAGGATGGAAGGTGGTCACCAGAAAGACAAAGCTATGACTAGAAGCTTGGAACCTTTGTCCCCACCTTCCCTCCTCCTGGGAGGGGAGAGAGGCTGGAGATAGAGTTAATATATCATGCCGATGTGATAAAGCCTCTGTAAAAAACCCTGAAGTACGGGGTTTGGAGAGCTTCCAGGATACTGAACACATCCATGTGCCAAGGGGTGGTGTTCCCCAACCCCATGGGGACAGAAGCTCCTGTGCTCAGGATTCATTTGGAACTCGCCCTACAGACACCTCTGTAGCTGTTTATCTGTAGCTGTTATTATAACCTCAATAATAAAGTGTAGAAGTGTTTCCCTGAATACTTTCTGTGAGCCACGATGGCTTTGAGAGCCACCATAGCAAATTATGGAACCTGAGGAGTGGGTCACAGGAACCTCTGATTTGGAGCCAAGTGGGACAGAAGTGTGGGTTCCCTGAGGACCACCTTGAGATTGGTGTGTGAAGTGGGGGGGAATCTTGTGGGATGAACCCTTAACCCATAGGCTCTGGACTACCTCTGGGTAGCTTGTGCCATAACTGAACTGTGAGATTCTGTTGGTGTACCGAAGTGGGAGAATGGGTTGGTGTGGCGGAAAACACCCACATATTTGGTGTTGCAGGTGTTGAGAACGTAGAAGGAAAACCTGCTTTCCTCATACGTATGTGTTCTGTGCTGCCTCCCAGGACTCCCAGTTACACTGAGCCCCCGTGGCCTGCGGTCACCTGTTGGAAACACACTCTTTTTCGGACACCTTCCATTCCCTGCCTCAATTCCCCACTCAACTACCAGTCAATGGTTCGAAATAAAGCTCACAGATACATGACTTGCACTCAAATTCTTATCTCAGAGTCGCTTCTGGGGGAGCCCACACTAAGACGGCACTTCATGTCTGTGGAATGATTGGTCCTACCTTACATGGTGGAGTTAAAGAAAGGAAAACCACTAGTCTAGTGGTTCTGTACACTTTTTATTTTTTACTTATTTTTGTTTTAATTTTTATTTTCTGAGATGGAGTCTCGCTCTGTGGCCCAGACTGTAGTACGGTGGTTTGATCTCAGTTCACTACAACCTCCGCCTGCCAGGATCAAGCGATTCTCCTGCCTCAGCCTCCCCAATAGCTGAGATTACAGGCACCTGCCACCATGCCCGGCTAATTTTTGTATTTTTAGTAGAGATGGGGTTTCACCATGTTGGCCAGGCTGATCTTGAACTCCTGATTTCAGGTGATCCGCCAGCCTCGGCCTCCCAAAGTGTTGGGATTACAGATGTGAGCCACCATGCCTGACCCACTTTTTATTTTTATAATAAACACACTTTTCTTTTGCCATTGCATTAAAAAAATATGTATTTAGAAAGAAGTAAAACCACATTGGAAAGACGAGCCCTGGCCACAGAGGAGAAATCCCTTCCTCCCAAGTGCATTGTGATGAAGCTCACCAGGGAGATCCAGACAGCAAGGTCCTATAAGTGAGGGCAGGGGAAAGAGAAGGATGAAAGCCTGGGAGTGGCCGGCGTGGTTAGGGAGGGCTTCTTGGAGATGGCAGTGGAGCTTGGGCCTTGAAGATGAGTTGGAATGAAATAGATGATGAGTGGATTTCTCAAGGGTTAGTGAGGGCATGATCTTCCCCTCCAAGCGGGAGCAAAGGAAGGGGAAAGCCTTTGGGACTCTTAGGAAGGCAGCTGTGCTGCTCACTGTCTGGGTGATTTGGAGCAATTACTCGGCCTCTCTGAGCCTTACTTCCTCATCGGTACAGTGGGCCTTACTACCATACCTGCCTCAGAGATGCAGCGAGGATTAGACAAGACCCTGTGGACAAAGAGCCTGGCGTGGAGCATGTGACCAGGGTGCAGCAGCAACCATGGGGGTGTATGTGGGGACACTGAGTGGTCCAGTCTGACTCACCATCTGCAACTTGGACCTCAGCTTGGAAGTTGCCGGTATGACACCTGCCAGGGCAAGATGCTACCTCTCTACTCAGTTCTAGCCTCCAAGAGATCATCTCACCTCTGTGAGCTCTGGGTCTCTCATCTGTGAAATGAGACTGGAATCTCAACTCCCCCTGCACCCAAGGTTGTCGGGCAGACTGGAAGAAGAAAGAGGGGAATATAGTGTGGAGATTGTTAGGTGCTGGCACTTTGGAGAGGTGAGGGTGATGGCCACAGTGACTCAAATTCAAGACCAGAGTGCTCAGAGCAGAGATGATACTATGAGGCAGGAATTCCTAAAGTCTCAGGCTGAAAAGGACTCTGAATAGAGCATTCAAGTTGAACCAGCCCCTGCACGGCCCGTTTTACAGATGCTCAAACCAAGACCCAGAAAAGAAGCAGGATTTCTCCAAGGCCAACGGCTGGCAAGAGGTAGAGCAGGAAATTGAACAAAGAACTCTGGTGGCCAGCTGGTCCAGGGCCCCTTCTCCTCCACAGTGGCTGCCAGCAGCACAGGCCAGCTTCTAAGCCGCTCCCCGCCCCCACCGCCTCACTTCTGCCCTCCACTTTGCCTTTCTGTCTGGCTTCACTCTCTCCTGCCTCCACCTTCAACCCACCCACACTCTGCACCCGCCCACTCCCTCCGTTCCCACCTAGTGAGCTGGCTCTGATGTGTTTATCTCCGAGAAGCTGCATTGGCACAGGACTCCGTTTGTGAGACTCCCCACCTCTGTTTACTGGTGTTTATCCAGTTGTGTCCTGTCTACCCTTCTAGCCTGGAAGCCAGAACAGCTCGTCTTGCCTCCTGGGTACCATCACCCCCCCACTGTGGGCTCTGACCTCTGCACGCAGCAGGCACTGAGACAACCACCAACCAACTGACAGGGTGCCCAGGCTTGCACAGGGCTCAGAGGCTCACATGGGTGGGGGATGAGAGGACCCTCCCTCAAGAGGAAAGAGGCCTATGTTTCTGGAAATAGGATATTAACAATCGTCATCATTATATTCATGGTAATCACAATCATAATCATCATAAAAAATGCCAGTTTCCATTTACTTCCATTTACTATATGCAGGGGCTATATTAAGTGCTTTTCGTGTATCATCGTGGTTAAGCCTGACAATAGCTCTGTACCTTGCAACAGCTCTGATGTGGTCATTGCTGCTCCACTTTTTCAGACAAAATGATTCACAGAAGTCACATTTGTTGGAGATCGCTCGCGGATGATGGAGCCAGGATGCAAATGCAAATCTGTTTGGCTCCACATCCGCTGCTTTTACCCCTCTGTCTAACCACTATACTGATTGCTACTTCTATGATCCATGCACAAGCAACACTCACCCCCACCAACACACCGCTGCAGAGAGGCCTGCTCATTCCACAGCCCCAGCTGACTTCTCCACGGGGGAGTGGGTCCCAGCCATCTCAGAGCCACCTGCCAGGAAGTTCTGGACCCAGTCAGCTAGCAGAACTGCTGTCCCAGGCTCCGATATGCAATTAGTGAGATCTAAGTTAATTCAGCCTTTTAGAGAGCAATTTAGCAAAGCTAGCCACAACTGAAAAATGTCACACTCTTTGATACAGCTGTTCCTCTTCCAGAAAGTAATCACCCAGGGGCACTCAGTCCGCATAAGGATGTTCATTGCAGACGACCTACGGCCATGATGACAGACACACCCAGATGTTCACTTATGGACGGGCTGCATGTTCACCAGTGGGAGAATGGTGATATAAGCCCGCATGCATCCACAGGCGGCTGGGAGGCAGGCGTTAAAATGAATGAGGCAGACTTATATGAACTGACGAGGGAAGATATCCAAGACATATGGTAAGCAGAAAACAGCAAGCTGCAGAACACTATGTGAGGTGTATATATAAAACGCCCAAAACAAATCCAAATGATATATGTGTGTAAATAAACGCCAAGAAAATGGACTGCAATGATACATACTCAGTTGTAAACAGTAGTTACCCCAGGGAGAGAATAGACTTAAAAGGGCAGAGGTAAAGTTGAATTTTCACTGTTCACTCTGTGTACTTGTCTATAATGAGAATGTGTTCATGATTCACTAGTGTAATTAAAAAACAAAGCCAACCCGGGCTCAGGCAGCTCTCAGTAGAGGAGAGGCAGGAGGTCACAAGGATGGATTTTGCTGAGGAGACGGTCCAGGGGTCAGCCTGAGACCTTGGGGGACCCCTGTGGTCCATCTCCTGTTGCTTCCCCAGGGCAGCTGCCTAATCCCCCTGCAGTGGTCCGTGGCACCCCATGCCTAACAGGCCCACTGACATCCCTGACCTTGTGTAGTCTGTGCAAGAGTCCTATGAAGTTGAGAGGCCTGTTTTGTGGATGAGCTCATTCAAAATTGCAGCCAACAGGGTGGGACTAGGAGGAATGCTGGAGTGTATAATCCCACAGAGGGGAAAAGGAGGTGGGTCTCAGGAACAATTCGGGGTGGTGGTCCCTGTGGGAGGAGACAAAGGGGCAGACATGTGATGGAAGGTGGTGGAGGTCCGGGCTTAACAGAGGAACCCTCCACTGTGCTCTGGGCGGAGTGTCCTCCCCCTGTCCCAAAGAGAGCCCGTCCTTGCTCCATGGTTTTACAGGCTTGGAGTGCCCCGGAGTCAGTCAGACCACGTTTGAATCTGCCTTTTAGCAGCTTCGCAGGCATGAGCAAGTCACTTCCCTTCCTGAGCCTCCATTTCCCCATCTGCAGAACGAGGAGATCATAGATGCCAGACTCTGGCTCGTGCCTGTAATCCCAGCACTTTGTGGGGCTGAGGTGGTTGGATCGCTTGAGCTGCGGAGTTTAAGACCAGCCTGGGCAACATGGCGAAACCCTATCTCTACAAAAATTAAAAATTAGCCGGGTGTGATGGGGTGTGCCTGTAATCCCGGCTACTCAGGAGGCTGAGGCACGAGGATCCCTTGAACCTGGGAGGTGGAGGTTGCAATGGGCCGAGCTCGTGCCACTGCACACCAGCCTGAGTGACAGAGTAAGACTCTGTCTCTAAAGAAAAATCACAGAAACACCTCCCAAGGGTGTTGTGAGCTTACAACAGACAATAATTATGAAGCGTCATCACAACATCTGAGGGACAGTAAGTGCTAGATAAATGGTGCTATTAATTATTCTGAGTTGATCCCAGCTGACATGTGAGCAGGACAGGGTGGTGGCTTTTTAAAAAGATTTCAAATATGGCCCAACTCTAGACATTCTACTTTTTTTTTAACCTCCTAAAGCAACAAATAAATTTCCCCTTCATTTCCAAGAACAGCTTCTCAGCTCGCTATTTAAACCCTTGTGGCTGGATGTGTTTCAGCATTCAGAACTTTAGAGACTGAGATATACAATAGAGAAACACGTTCCTCCCCTACCAAAGTCTCATCAAATATTGTAATATTTTTGCAGCAACATGAACATTCACACCAAGGGGGATAAATATGTGCAATAAATGGCCTCATGTCAGTTCAGCTCAGGTTTTGCTGCCAAATGAGTTACAAAAGCTTTGGTTCTCAGAGCTTTTAAGCTTTTGGCATTGTGGTCTAGGGATTGTGGCTCTGCTTTGTAACTCCTTTATACCCTCAGACTGGTTTTCCCCTCCCAAAAGTACCTTTGCTACACTGCAACAACTTTGAGAAGACACTTTATCGCCACTTTACAGATGAGGCTCAGAGAAGTGACGTGACTTACCTGAAGTCACACAGCCAGTGAGTGTCAGGGCCAGGACTGGGATCTGGGCTCCTAAGGTTTTTTGGATGGCCATGAAAAATAGGGATCAGAGGCTGGAGGAGCTTCTGTCCCTCCCCTGCTCTTTTGCAAGCTGGTTGAACTCGGCTGCATGCCAGCAGCCAGCAGGGCATATGCACGCTGCCCATGGCTGGTCCAGGCTGCCCTTCCTGCACACACAGTGCCAGACGCTGGGCTCAGAAGTCTCCCTCTGCATCTGTGAGTTTCCGGGGATGACAGCAATGAAGCTGTAGCAGAGAAGGGTTTTCACCCTACCCATGTGTTTTCACTTCAGCCATACAACCAAGATATTTCCTGACACCTGGGTTCAATTGCAGGCAGACAGGGGTGCTGGTGGCAGTGGAGGAAGAGGAAGAAGACAGAAAGTACAGGCTGAGGCTTCCCAGTCCTGCTGCAGATGTGCCTGGAGCTACGGCATGTCCTCTCCCCATCCCGACATCACAGACAACACCAGGAGGAAAGCGACTTGGCCTGAGGCCAGCCAGATGATATGGATAACTGGGGAGGCAGGGGTGTAAGTAAATAATTGAGGACATGGATCCAGGGTAAGTTCAGTGGGCCATGCTGGTTTGTATGGGAAGACTGTCTCAGGGGAAGGGTGCTTTTTCAGCAGAGGCAGCTGGGTCCTGACCTGGAGTGTCCTGGGTAGATGGACTCCTCCCTGGAATGAACCCTCCTCTGAGCCTCTGAGCCACAGGACGTTTGTGTTTGGTTCTCTTTCTAGAGGCTGGGCAGCCTGGCTCAGCCAGACCTCCATTCCCCCTGGGAAACTCCAGGAGGCTCAGACGCTGTGTTGAGTGAATTAAAAGCCCCGGTGCTGCCCTAGAGGGGAGCTGGGCCCAGGCGCTGTGCCTGCCCTCTCCCCAGCACAGGGAGCGTGGCAGTTGGGCTGCCTACTGGCTGCACAGACCCTCGGGGTCAGACCCGGCTCTCTCTGGGAGGATGTGTCTGGCTTGCTTCAGTGTGTAGACTAGGAGCTGGTGACCCTGGCTGAGGTTCTTACCAGCCCAAGCACAGCCTGTCTTCTGCATCCTGGGCTGTGCCTACTCAGGGCCACTGACTTGTGGTCGGGGGCAGATGGTGGCATCGTGGCTAAATGCATGGGCCACTCTGACCCAAGTTCCAGTCCTGACGGTGTCTTGCACTGCTGTATGACTTTGAAGTCAACCAATTCCACTGTGCCTGAGTTTCCTGTCTTCAGAACTGGAGTGGAATCAGCACTCACTCATAGGCATGTGAGAGTTAAATGGATAATTTACAGTAAGTGCACTATAATGCATAGATTATACAGTCATAGCTGCTTCAGAGAGGCCAAAGCTGGAAGAGCTTCTGGCAATGAACTGGGCATCCCCTCACCCTGCAGGTGAGTCTCCTTGAGACCAGACAAGGGAAGCGAAGCAAACCTTGTTAGCAATAGAGTGCGTAAGTCTGGGCCTGCTCCCCAGGCCTGCCTCTTCTCCCTCACTCCCCAGGTTAAGTGTGCAGGCCTGGGTTTCACCATCCCACAAAGCAGTGGCTACTGACCATTCAGTGAATGCAAGCAAAGAAACAAATGAGTCTCTCTGAAAATGTGACATCTTTAAAAGAAAGTAGTTGTATAGATATATTAGATGTGTCTGCATATACTAAGTGAAAAGTCTAAAAGGAGGAAAAAGCCCAACTCAGCAGAGAAGGAACACTCAGGTTTTACTTTGTGTTATTTTGTCATGATGAATCTTTCCCCCTGCTTGGGCCAGCTTTATAAAATAGGCAGATGTTAGTAGATTCTAGTAGATAGATAATAGAAACATAGATGATAGATGATAAATAGACGATTGCTAGAAAGAAAGATGATAGATACATAATAGATAGATAGGTAGGTAGAGGGCACACTTTTAGAAAATATCCAGGGAGTTGGTCAGAGAATGCCCAAGTTGCCAGCATGGCCCAGGAGCGGCAACCTAGGGTGTCGGCTTTGGCTCCAGAAGGGCCTATGTCAGGGTCATTAGGATGACAGAGGCAGAGAAGAGGGACACAATGGGCGTGGGCATGAGTCTGGGAGAGGGACAGCAATACCCTTTGCCCAGCCTTTCTCCTCTGGGGAAGAATGCCCGTGTTTACTGTCTGGGGCCTCTAGCGCAGTGTGAGCTGCTGCCCCGGCCTCTGTCTGCCAGCCTGCTGGATGTATTTTCAGGGCTGACTTAACCTGTCTACTGCTGGGTACAGGGTTCACATGTCCCACCACAGGTTTTGGAAGGCACAGCTAGACCTGGAGGAGTCTGGTGAGGGATTTGCTCTCCCTTGTCATCCTTCTTTTGACTTCCAAGCCCCATCATATGGCTCTGCTCTTCTCTCTTGGGGTAGGATGGAGTATGAGTATGTGGGAAGGTTATTGGGTGCTGAGGGTGGAATCATTTCAGTGTCAGCAAGACATGCCTCAGAGCAACATGTAATTGTATTCCTAGGACCCAAGCTCAGGAGAAGGATTCTGAGGCATTAACAAAGCCATCCCAACAAGCCGTTGGTGTTCATCTGCTCATATGCCTCCTTCGGCTGGATTCTCACCTCTACCTGAAGTGGCCTGTTCTGTGCTGATTTGATCAAGTCTTCCACTTTCCTAGAAATGACTCTCCTTTGCTAAGAAAGGACAAGTGAGTCCAAGGTTTTGGGCATGCCATGAACCCCAGAGTTTTTCAACATGGTGCAGCTTGCCAATGGCCTAAGAGGAAAAGGCCAGGCCTAGGTACCACCCAATGGTATGGTTTAGAAGTCCTCTAACATCCTCTGCTTAAAGGCACGTCCCCACTCGATGTCATAGGATCTGATGTTTCCCCCAACTGGAAAGGGTTGCCCCTGGTTTGTGATCTGTCTTTTTATTTTGTTTAGTTGTCTTTTGAAACTAAAAACTTATAATTGAGTTATAACTTACGTATCATACCATTCACTCACTTAAAGAGTATAATTCAATGGTATTTAGTATATTCACACCATCACCATGATCAGCTTTAAAATATTTTCATCACTCCAAAAAGAAACCCTATACCCTCTTACCCCCAGCTCACTACCCACCTGTCCTTGCCCCCTGGTCCTAGCAACCCCTAACCTACTTTGTGTTTCTATATATTTGCCAATTCTGGACCTTACGTAAATCACATTATATAATATGTGGTCCTTCATGACTGGCTTCTTTCACAGAGCATAATGTCTTCAAAGTTCATCCATGTTGTAGCAGATATTAACGCTTCATTCTTCTCCATTGCCAAATAATTTACTGTATAATAAGCCACATTTTGTTTATCCATTCATCAACTGATGGACATTTGGGTTGTTTCCACTTTTGGGCTGTGATGAATAAGGCTACTTTATATATTTTTGGAAATGTTTTGTGTGGACCTATGTCTCATTTCTCTTTGGTATATCCTTACGAGTAGAATTGCTGGATTATATATTAACTCTGTGTTTAACCTTGTGAGCGTTTGCCAGGCTGTTTTCCAAAATGGCTTCATCATTTCACATACCCACCAGAAGTGCATGGAAGGGTTCCAATTTCCCCACATCCTGGCTAATACTTGTTGTCATCCGTCTTCTTGATGATAGCCTCCTGGTGGGTGTGAAGTGGTAACTTACTGTGATTTTGATTTACATTTCCTTGAAGGCTGATGATGCTGAGCATCTTTTTATGTGCTTGTTGATGAGTTGTGTAGCTTTTTTTTTTTCTTCTTCTTTTTTTTTTTTTTTTGAGAAGTGTGTTCAGATCTTTTAGGGGTTTTTAAAAAAATTTTTTATTTCTAATGGTTATTTTATAGTTTAGATGCAATCTAGACTGTACAATATAATCATATATATATTATATTATACAATATAATCATATATCCTTATCAGATGTATGATTTACAAATAATTTCTCCCATACTTTCTTGATGGTGTTCTTTGAAGCACACAGTTTTTTAACTTTGATAAAGTCCAATTTATCTGTTTTTTTTCTTTTATTGCTTATGCTTTTAGAGTCATATCTAAGAAACCGTTGTCTAATCCAAGGTCACAAAGATTTACACCTATGTTTTCTTCTAAGGGTTTACAGTTTTAGTTCTTTAAGTCTTCGATTCATTGAGTTAATTTCTGCATCTGGTGAGTTTGGAGTTCAACTTTATTCATTAGCATGTCGATATCCAGTTGCCTGTCTTTGGATGAACATTCTTAGTTTTAATGTGTTTGACTTAATCTGTCTTTTATCTTAATATTAGTACTTTCAAGGCCTTATTTTAAAAATCCTTTCATACTCTTCAAGAGCAGAAAGATATTCACTTATATTTTCATTTAAAAATGCAAATTTTAATTTCTGACATTTAACTTTTTAAGCCACTTGGAGTAGTTTTATTTACTATGTGTGGTAGGGATTACATTTTATTCTCCTTCCTTACTCATGATCTTTGTTATTCCTGCATCATTTAGAGAAAATGCCACACTTTCCCCACTGTTCCGCCATGCTACCTGTATCATGTATCAGAAAGGGCTTTGGATGCAGGTTCAAATCCTGCCTTTCCCACTCCAGTTGTGTGACTGTTGGCAAGTCGTTTAACCTCTCTGAGCCTCAGCTTTTCCCTCCTGTAGATAGAAGCAGTAACCTCTGCTTATCTGCTTCATTGGGTTGTTTGAAACTAAAGTTATTACTTTTTTTGGTTTTGGTTTTGGTTTTTTGAGACAGAGTCTTGCTCTGCCGCTTAAGCTGGAGAACAGTGGCGTGATCTTGGCTCATTGCAACCTCTGCCTCCTGGTTTCAAGGAATTCTCCTACCTCAGCCTCCGAAGTACCTGGGATTGCAGGTGCACACCACCATACCCAGCTAATTTTTATATTTTTAGTAGAGATGGGATTTTGCCATGTTGGCCAGGCTGGTCTCAAACTCCTGGCCTCAAGTGATTCACCCTCCTCGGCCTCCCAAAGCGTTGGGGTTACAGGCGTGAGCCACTGCAACTGGCCAAGAAGTTTTATAAAGCAAAACACATTACAATGATGATGACAATGACAAGAAAGATGATTGAGAGTGGTCAAATGTGAAGGTTTCATCCACTATTGACATTCAGAAGGAGTGACTGTTTCAGCTAAGTTTCTAGTGAATCAGGAAAAACCCAAGGGATTGAGCAGAGTGAGGGAAGATCTACAGAGGGGATGTCCCAGAGTGTACATGCTACTGCGAATAAATGAGGCTGAGGTGGGGAGTCCTGGGTAACTAGGAACAAAAGGCCCTGGTGTCTAGGATGGAACCCCTGGCGTGGACAAGGAACACCTGCCTTGAATCTTCAGGTGGGCCATAGAGGGGGTAAGAGTCCAGGCCAGCTCACCCAAGCCTGGAAGGAGTCCACAGACTGGGCAGTCTTCCACCTTCCGTTCTCTTGCCAGCTTTGGAATAATGATTGGCATATCCAGACTGCCCTACTCTGTACTATGGGAAGTTTTTACTGAAGCCAGGCTCTCCTACCAGCCTGGGAGCTTCCTGAGGGCAGGAAGTATAAGGCCCGGCATACAGTAAGAGCTCTGATGAGGAAAGAAAGAAAGGAAGAAAAGGAAGGAAGGAAGAAAGGGAAGGAAGGAAGGAAGAAAGGGAAGGAAGGAAGGAAGAAAGGGAGGGAAGGAAGGAAGGAGGGAAGGAAGGAGGAAGGAAGGAATGGAAGGAAGGAGAGAGAGAGGGAGGGAGGGAAGGAAGGAAGAAAGGAAGAGAGAAAGAAGAAAGAAAAGAAAGAAAGAAAAAGAAAGAAAAAGAAAAAAAAAGAAAAGAAAGAAGGAAAGAAAGGAAAGAAAGAAAGAGCTGGTCTAAGCACCTGGCATGGGGACCAGGCCGAGTCCACCTCGCGTGGCTGCAGCGCCACTGCCTCCTGAGTCGGAGGGAAGCTCTGCTTTTTCCCATAGCACGAGCCATCTGCAGGACTTCTCCCCCACCATTCCTACTGCACTGCCTTTCTCCCAAAGCCTTGTCCATCCTCCCTGACTCTCTCCTGGAATCACTCTTTCTCTTGCCTGCTCCCTGAAACAGTCTTCCCTCTTTTATGCTTCTCGTCTGGAATCTCAGACTCTCTCCTTTCTCCGGAAGCTTCCAGCTCTCTCAGAATCTCCTTCCTCCTCCCTCCCAGAATTCCTCTGAACTGACCCTTCCCTCGTCATCTGTATGCTCAGTTGTGAGTTTGGCCATGAACCAGATCCTTCTATATCCCTCTTTCTTCAGGGTGGGGGTGTCATTTGCTCATTGGCCTTTTCTTCACAGAGAGAAGAAAGATCTAAAAACCTCCTCCAATTCCCCGCCCAAACTTCTCTCTCGCACTAAGCTGAGACCCCAGAACCCTTCACAGTATACTGTTCGCAGATAAGTCTTAGCAGCCCCCACATGAGGCCAGCATTCCAAACTGGGAAGAACAATTCTCATCCTCATGAGCCACAAACCCACCCCCCAGTGTACTCACCGCCCACAACACACGGGCAGAGCCAAGGGCTGGCGTGGCCAGGATACACCCCCGTCCTCTGCCTGCTGGAAACTGAGGAGGGTGAAGTGGAAAAGGTGAAGGAGACTGGGGGTGATGGAGCCAGCGAGGGCGGGAAAGAGAAACAGAGAAACACATTGTGGTCCAAACTTGCAAATATCAAAACCACAGCCAAAGCTGCCTGTCTTCTCTCTCTCTGCCTTCCTTTGCCTCCTGGACTAGCCTGGCTCTATACACAGATTTTCCTCACACGATAGTAAGTCCTGGAGGAGTTCTATTTTCCTCTCAGAGCCTGGACTGCTAGGTGCTGCAAAGTTCTTTTCCACGGGCCACAGCTTCCTGCTCTGGTCTTCCTGTTTATAGAAGTACCCTAAATGTAGAAACACAATGAACAGAAACGTGCGTTTGTGTTATTGTTCATCTAGAGACCAGTTCTAAATACAAAACCTAGAGATCTGCCTTCTATAGGATATTCCTTGAGCCCTCTCTCCCTTCCTCCCTGCAGCTACACATCTCATTATCCCATTATGAGCTGCTCCCCACCCTGTCACCTGTGCCACCTGTGGACCCACTGTCTGACTGTTAACTTGACATCTCCACCTGACTTGGCTTAGAGAAACCTGGATCACACCTCCGGAGGCAGCAGCTCCCAGCGTGCCCTGAGATGCAACACACACAGCCAAGAAACACGGTGATATCTGCTGCCGTAGGAAATTGAGGGAAAAGAGGTTTATGAGCCTAGGGTTCTGCTCAGTTAAGCTGTCACTGGATGTTTTGAAACTGTGGGCCAAACACAATTGTAATCACTTTGTGTTTATGCTTGGAAATCTATTTTGAATATTACCACTATCACACTGGAAAATATTTTCACTTATAATATGCAATTTAGCTTTTTTTTTTTTTAATGTCATTTCATTACATCTTACATTTTGGGAGTCCAAATTTCCCCTCCAGAGGAATCTGTCTCTAATTTAACAATTAAAATCAACGAAAAATTAGGATTCAATATGCAGACACTTAAAGCTGATTTCCCTCCCTGCTTAAAGTCTATTGCGATCCTCCCTCTACCTCATTCATTCTCCAGGCCTTTTGGCATTTAGGGTCACTGCCAGTTGCTTTCTGTAGCTGTCGCAGACAGCTGTGAAATCCTGAGCTTGACTCTGGAGAGAAAAAAGGCCTCGGGCAGACCTCAGAGTTCACGGTACTTTAAATACAGCCATAGTCCCAAAACACAGATGTGAGAGCCTGGAGTTATCAGCTCAGGGCTGGGAGAGTCCTGGAAGCTCATCCATCTCTAAATGGACAATAATTGAGCTTCCAGAAGATCCTTCTCTCTATCCTCTTGTTAAACGTTTTGCAGGTGTAGAAACTCCCTGGGTACCTGTTCTAGGGTTTGTGGGTGAGGCGTCCTCCTCTATAACTTACCGCAATCTCACGAGCTTCAGCCTCCTGACCAGGGTTGCCAGATTTAGTCAAAACAACAACAAAATAACAGGACGCCGGTTCAATTTTAACTTCCGATGGACAACAGTTTGGCAACCCTCTACATGACTATGACTCAAGCTGATGCTGGCCACAGATTGTGAGATCATACCCTGTGCCCATCTCAGGACGAGCCTTGAAGATGTCCCCCTGTCCCACGGGAGAGGAGGTGTTTGGGATATCACCCCCCAGCCTGGAGCACAGTCCACACTGGGATTGGTAGTTGAATCCAGTGTGAAGGATTAGGATGACTGATTGCCATCACCTGTCAGGAGGGGACGGGAGAGAGTGTCCCCACCAACAGGCAGTCCCAGCAGCCGGAGTGGGACATGAGGCTCTCCTTGCCTGCATTGGTGAGGATGCCAGGCAGAATGCACTGACAGGCCTTCGAAAGCCAGAGCCGAGGCTGCTGAGATGGGGCCAGGCAGGAAGCAAAGAGGGACAGACCCCACAGAGGGAGACAGGAGGAGGTCAGGGAGGAGGAGAAAGAAGCAGAGAGGAGGGAACAGGACCAGAGCAGACACAGACTTGGGCAGCCTGGTGAGTGTGAGGAATTTCTGAGGCAGTGTGTGGATGCTGCATGGTTGACATGGTCAAAGTGGACTGCAGGCCTGGTGGGCTTCCCACAGAAAGAATGCATCACCTACGGCAGGATGGGGCAGAGCTAGGTGGGTTGGAGTCCTACACTTAGGAAATCTTGTCCAAACCAACGGTGGCCGGCTGATGGCCCTCTTCCCTTCCAGTCTGTCTGGCATGAGTTCACAGGAGACGTGTGACTGGCCCCTCGCCAGCCAATGAATACAGAGAGTCTAAGAAGGTGCACAGCACAGAGGGAGCACCCCCCCCCCCACCAACCAGAAAGTCAGGGAGGCTGTCTGTAGACCAGGAGGGACCAAAGAGGCCCAAGAGGGAGAAATTCGCCTTTTATTTTTCTATAGCATTTTTTATGTTTTGGCCACTGAATAAGTCAGGAATCCCAACTGCCAATGGAAGAAACTCATTCCCAACTGACTGACACCATAAGGAGAATTCACTGGCTTTGAGAGGTTGAAAAGGCTGGGAGTAGAGTTTGCTTTAGTCCATCTGGATGCAGAGGCCCAGGCAAGGTCAAGAGCCTCCCACTCCCTTGCCTCCTGCACCCCGTTTGCAGCAATTCTGCTCTTCAGATGATGGCCTCCCAGGCTCCAGGATCGTCCATCAGCTCTGCAGCCCTGGCAGCAGTGCTGTCAGCAGTCTCAGGACTCAGTCTGTCTGTCTGAGTTGTTTCGTGTGCTCCTCAGGTCAGGAGGGTAGAGCACGCTCATCTGCCAAGCATGAGCCAAGTGCATGACTCTGGGGAGCAGAGGGTGGAGGGCCAGCCACAGCCACAGCCACCTCGGAGACCGACTATGAGAGAAGTGGTTCCTCAAAGGAAAACTGGGGACCATGAGCAGAAAGGGAGAAGGGGAAGGGACGAATGCTGATCAGGTGAAAACAGCTGATGTTCAAGACAGTGGACTTTTACATCACAGCTGATTTCATCTGATCCTTGCAGTGAGGGGTGCTGAGTGGAGAATATTAAGTTATTTTACACAAAGGGAAACAGAGGATTAGAGAAGTTGTGACTTTTCTGATGTCATGGAGTGAGGTGGAGACACAGTAGGCGTAGAACCTGGGTTACCTGGTCCTGAGCCAGCCTCAGCAGATGCCCTCCCACTGGAAACAGGGGGCCTGGTTCCTGTTAGCCAATGGCTTTACCAGCCAGCACCAGACCACACCCGGCCACTCTGAGAAGATCAAGAAAGAGAGTTGCTTCAGGTCGAGCCAAGTGTGTAGAATGGGGTAAGGAGGGGGAGCTGTGGGCCTCAGAGAACAGTGGGGGACTTCAGCCAGGTGTTCTCTATAGCAAGAGTGTTTGCCAGGAGCTGCAAGTGAGCAGGACTCACCTAACTGGGGATCCAGGAGCAGGGCTGGGTAAATAAGCAGCTCCCACATGGAAACAGGGCAGGAAGAGCTTCTGTAACCCTTGCACCTTTCAGGGGACCTGTGAGGCCTGGAGTCCAATAACTAGGGAAGCAGCTTGAAGTCACTTCTGGCCTCAGGCACCTGGGGCTCTGTCCCCAGAGGATTGCATGACACGTGCCTAGGCCTCAGTCTTCCCATCTGTGAAATGAAGCATTCAGCAGCTTGCTTGCTTTCTTCTTTTTTTAGATGGAGTCTTGCTCTGTTGCCCAGGCTGGAGTGCAGTGGCACAATCTCAGCTCACTGCAATCTCTGCCTCCTGGTTTCAAGCAATTCTCATGCCTCAGCCTCTCGAGTAGCTGGGACTACAGGACATGCCACCACATCCAGCTAATTTTTGTATTTTTAGTAGAGACGGGGTTTCACCACATTGGCCAGGATGGTCTCGAACTCCTGACCTCATGATCTGCCCACATCTGCCTCCCAAAACGCTGGGATTACAGGTGTGAGCCACTGTGCCTGGCCTTTCCCCTTTTTTTTTCTTTTTTTTTTGTGAGCTATAATTCACAGTGATAAATGCCTTTGCCACTGACTGGGTACAAACATAGATAACCAAATTTCACAAAACAATATGAACCCTGACTGTCAGCAGTACATTCTGGTATTTCTAGTTCATTAATTTTGCCACTGACTGGGTACAAACACAGATAACCAAATTTCACAAAGCGATATGAACCCTGACTGTCAGCAGTACATTCTGGTATTTCTAGTTCATTAATTTTATTTTTTAAAACTGGTTTTATCTATCAATTCCTGGAAATCCACACCACACTCACTGATTTCCAAGGACCTTCTTAGATGTTCAATCTTTCTGGCAGGACCTTGGGCTTGGGATAGCAGTTAGGCGCTGTGGTCATAAGGAGGAAGTGACAGAAATGGGCTTTGGAGGAGCTGATACCCAAGAACCCCACTTCCCTTTGGTTCTTCTCCCATTTCTTTTTACAGCTTTCCCGTGAGGTGCTGCCCTATGAGCTGGCAGCTACTCTGAGAGCCTCCGTGCTGTGTGCACTTGGGCAATCCCCTTCCCTGGACCTCTGTTTCTTGACCTGTAAGATGGGATAATAAAAAGTACAAGCCTGGATTGTGGCAATCAGCAGACTGCGCGGTGCTCTATCTGGGACGGATCTGCCACATCCAGGTGGCCTCAGTGATGCTAAGCTCCCCAGGGAGCTTTTTCATGGCTCTGCTGAGCCTGGGCAGCCAGCGCCCCCTCAATCCCGGCCACCCCTTGCACCCCTAAGTGCCTTGTAAGTGGTTTTAAGGACACCAGCTGCATTTGTGGGGAGTTGACAGGTGGTTTAATCAGAGACTGCAGTTTTTGTTTGAAGAACAAGGGAAGAGTCCAGAGGGAGGCCTGAGAATTTGCAAGGAAATACCAGTGGGCTGACTTTCCGTCTGTCAAAGACAGTCCTGCTGAAAGGGCTGTGCAGCCTTACATGATCAGCTCCCAACTTTTCTTCGTGGAGCCAAGAGTCACACAGGCAATTTCCTCCCTCCTCTCCAGGCTCCCCTCCCCAGTCGAACTTTTTGGAATACCAACTCTTGGCTTCTGCAGTATTGGGCTCTGTTGGGATTGGGCCAAATCTGGGGATGCCAAAGCCAGTCAATGATAGGACTTTTAGAAACCGACTTTAGTTACACAAGTGATACATGAATACAATCTGCCTTTTAAAAATGAAAGAATTACTGATAAAACCAAAGGCCCTTTAAGCACCACACCCAAGCCCATTCCCCACTCCCACCCTTCATGCCACCACCCCCTTCTGTGATAACCTCCGTAGGTACTTGGTACAAAATAAATTGTATCTGCGGCAAACACTATCCCTTACCCACCCAACAGCCAGGGCACCCCTTTCTTCTGTGCTAACAGAATCTGATATTCAAGTAGCGGGCAGAACTCTCTTGCTATAGGGAAGAGTAGGTCCCTCTTCTAATTTCTAGAGAACGAATCACGACTGCTTTAAATGTATTTTGATAATCTCCCCCCTTTAACAGAATGGTCCCAAGATTGGCAGATGACCCAGCTCTTGCTAATGAGATGTAACAGGAATTCTCTGGGAAGGGCTTCCCTTATTCAAGAGCTAAAGCTTTATAAAGAGAAAACCCTTTCATTTCTCTAATGACCAGTGATGATGAGCTTTTTTTCATATGATTGTTGGCTGCATAAATGTCTTCTTTTGAGAAGTGGCTATTCATATCCTTTGGCCACTTTTTGGTGGGGTTGTTAGTTTTTTTCTTGTAAATTTGATTAAGTTCCTTGTAGATTCTGGATATTAGCCCTTTGACAGATGGATAGACTGCAAAAATTTTCTCTCGTTCTGTAGGTTGCCTGTTCACTCTGATGATAGTTTCTTTTGCTATGCAGAAGCTCTTTAGTTTAATTAGATCCCATTTGTCTATTTTGCCTTTTGTTGCCATTGCTTTTGGTGTCTTTGATGAAGTCTTTGCCCATGCCTATGTCCTGAATGGTATTGCCTAGGTTTTCTTCTAGGGTTTTAATGGTTTTAGGTCTTACATTTAAGACTTTAATCCATCTGGAGTTAATTTTTGTATAAGGGGTAAGGAAGGGATCCAGTTTCAGCTTTCTGCATATGGCTTCCAGTTTTCCCAACACCATTTATTGAATAAGGAATCCTTCCCCTAATGCTTATTTTTGTCAGGTTTGTCAAAGATCAGATGGTTGTAGATGTGTGGTGTTATTTCTGAGTCCTCTGTTCTGTTCCGTTGGTCTATATATCTGTTTTGGTACTAGTACCACGCTGTTTTTGTTACTGTAGCCTAGAAATACCATTTGACCCAGTAATCCCATTACTGAGTATATACCCAAAGGATTATAAATAATTCTTCTATAAAGACACATGCACACATATGTTTATTGTGGCACTGTTCACAATAACAAAGACTTAGAACAAACCCAAATGCCCATCAATGATAGAGTGGATAAAGAAAATGTGGCACATATACACCATGGAACACTATGCAGCCATAAAAAAGGATGAGTTCATGTCCTTTGCAGGAACATGGACGAAGCTGGAAACCATCATTCTCAGCAAACTGACACAAGAACAGAAAACCAAACACTGCATGTTCTCACTCATAAGTGGGAGTTGAACAACAAGAACACATGGACACAGGTAGGGAACATCACACACCAGGGTGTGTTGGGGGTTGGGGGGGCTAAGGGAGGGATAGCATTAGGAGAAATACCTAATGTAGATGACAGGGTGATGGGTGCAGCAAACCACCATGGCACGTGTATACCTATGTAACAAACCTGCACATTCTGCACATGTTCCCCAGAACTTAAAGTATAATTAGAGAGAAAACCCTTTCACTTTCTCCTTCTTCCTGCGTTGAATACAAATGTGATCTCTGGAGGTACAGTAGCCATTTCCTGACCATGTAGCAACAGGCAAAAGAGAAAAGCCAGAGAATCACTGAGATGTACTGGAGAGCCGCTGACCCAATGTTAGCTATCGCTACTTCCAGACTCCTCGTTTTTGAGAAAAATAAATGCCTCTTCTTTTCTGCTATAGTTGGTTGGCTGTTTTGTTAAAGAACAAAGGAATCCTGACTTGGGATTATATTCTATCTATTTATACAGTAGTCACCCCTTATCCAGAGGGGATGTGCTCCAAGATCCCCAGTGGATGCCTGAAACCATGTCAAATCCTATATATACTATGTTTTTTTTCCTATACAGACATACCTATGATAAAGTTTAATGTACAAATTAGACAAAGCAAGAGATTACTAACAAAAATTAACAATAAAATAGAACAATTATAACAATATGCCACAATAAAAGTTACGTGAATGTATTCTCTTTCTCTCTCTCTCTCTCTCAAAATATCTTTTTGTTCTGTACTCACCTATTTTCACACTGTAATTGACCATGAGTAGGTGAAACTGCAGAAAGTGAAACCACAGAGAAATGGGAACAACTGGATTGTTTTTTCCACTCAACAGTGATTTTGAGATCTATCTATGTAGATACAAAGGGAGCATCGTTTAACTAGTGAATTGTGTTCCATTGTGGAATAGGTCATGTTTCAGCTAGCTAGTTCCTCCTAGGAATAGTCTGCTTTCCATTTTTTTTTTACTATCATACTGTAATGAAAACCCTATACATGTGCGAGCATTTCTTTAGGGTAGGTACCTAGAATGGGTTCCTAGAAGTGTGATTGCTGGGTCATGGGCTATGCCCATTTTCAGGTTTAACAGATTACAGCGAAATGGCCATAGCAAGTGGCTGTGCCAGTTTATACTTCCACTTGGGGCGTGTGGGTCCCTACCCCACACGCTTGTCTACTTTTCTTTGACCACAGTTAAGTTTGCCCTTTTGCCAATCTGATGAAAATTGCTATTGTGTTGAAATTTCCCTGGTTACTAATGAAGGCGAGCTTGCTTGTGTGTGTGTGTTGATCATTTGTGTTTCTTCACATTGTCTGCTCAGAGCACTTGCTTGCTTTTCTATTGTGTCATCTGTCCTTTACTTATTATGAGTCCATATCTCTTGTGGGTCTGGTCCGTTTTCTGTGTGCATTTTGAGGCTCTTTATCGACATGTTACTTGTCTTCCAATCCCAGCCCTGCAGCAGTGATCCCTGTTTACTCTAGATGCGTCCAAGGACACAGAGCACATAAATAGCAGATCCAGGACTCACCGCCAGGTCATCAGACATCAAGTTTCATTCTCTCTGTTAGGTTCTGCTGCCTCCCCAGTGTTCACTTATAATGTAACCAAGTACCCGCATTTTTCTAAGAGGTAGTTTAATTATTTTTTCCTCTCTCTTCTTTTTTGTTTCCTCCTTTCCCCTACTTCTTACTCAGCCCTTTAGAAATGCAATTACAGCCGTTTACCTCCTCTTCACTAGACACTCCCTACAGGGCAAGTTCATCTGACTATGTGCTTAGAAGCTCCAGAGCGAAACTCTCACCCACCAGGAGGTTGCCTCGAGAGATAACAGTTGATTTAAAACCCACCCGCTGAAGTTTTGAGCTACCTTTCCAACTTACTTCCACCCGTGAACACACCAACTTGACTGCCTGGTAGATCAGGCACCGATGTGAGTATGCAGAAGACTCCGTACCTGCTCACTTCTGCCCTTGCGTAGCAGCCCCATCCCATCTTTGAAGCAGAGAGCACGCCCCTTACCAGACACTGAATCTACTGGCAGCTTGACTTCCCAGCCTCCAAAACTGTAAGCCATCCATTTCGGTCATTTATAAATTACCCAGGCTGTAGTATTTTGTTATAACAGCTCAAATAGATTAAGACAGGCATTTAAAAAGAGTCATTATTTCCAGAGATTAACTTGGGTTCCCCAGGGAAGGAGGAAAAGGCATAAAGGCTCGTGTTTTGAGGGGCTCCTGTCTCTCTAGGATCACAAGGATCTGGGACGCGACCTCATTGTCCACATCCCATGACCCATTGAAGGTGGCAGCTTCATTTGTTTCCAGGGGTCGCTGGCGGCAGTTCTCAGGGCAGTAGTTCCTAATGTTCACACTTCCTGCCTCCTCAGGAAGAGAAAGAAAGCCCACTCAGCAGGGCCCCTGAGAGATTTGGGGGCTCTCAGAGGCCCTGCATAAGAGTGGGCTTTGGTCTTCACAGCCTCAGCTTCCGCAAACACCCTTCTTTTCCCAGCCTGGGGGTGAAAGAGGGGCTCTCTCCAACTCTGTTCCTCAACAAGTGCTCCCACCTTTTGCTCTGTCCTCCCCCAGTCCCTCCTCACTTCCCACCCCACAAGACAATCAGCACAATGACCTATTAAGAGCCTGGGCTCTGCAAACAAAAACCCCAAAACTTATCCTCTGGGTGGCCAATACCTTCTGCTTTGGATGCTGCCACCCGATGCTGCCCATTGGGCCCCCTCAGTGGCTTTTCCTCCTTGGCGCTGTTTGCAGTTCTCCCCGCCAAGATTAGGGCCAAGACTCCAGCATTCACAGCTCTGGAAACCCTCCCTTCTGTCTGTCCTCGGCCTCGGATCTGCTGTGTGCCGAGACAGCAGGCTCACTGAGCTTTCTAAATTTCAAGGCTTCCCCTCCGGAAAGTGAGGCTTCTGGTCTTCACCACCCAGGAGGTCAGATGCCTGGAAGTGGAAGCTTTGGAACAAGAGCATGAAGGGTGAACTGCTACTCCTGAGCCCACCATGCTGCTTCTGTGCAGTGGGAGTTTTCTAGGTCAGCCTGACACCCAGGGCCATCAGTGGCCTGGAGTCTGCCCCAGGATCAGACCCTAGTTCTTAGTCCTTCCTCTGCCCCCTCCCTTCCTTGATGTCCCAAGGATGCTGGAGTCTCTACAGCAGCTCCTGGCCTGACTCCGTCCTCAGAAGGGGCCAGATTGGAAGTCTCGCAGCCTGCTCCTGCAGGAAATCCTCCCACGTCCCCATCTGCTGTTGGGTCTGGCTGGCTTCAAAGCCCCTCACACTCCAGCCTGACAACCCCTTCCGCCTCATCTCTGTGGTGAAGCTCAGGTACCAGCCACACCAAACTTTCCCCCATTGTCAAGACATGCCATGTTCCTCCATACTTCCATGTCTTTTCAAAGCTGTTTCCTCTTCCCCAAATATCCTTCCAACCCATTCTGTCTACCTGGCAAGCTCCTACTCACCCTTCAGTACCTCAGGCCCCCTGAGATCCTGAGGTTATGGCTGGGCTCAGTGTTAAAGTGTGCGGTGATTGATTAGTGATGTCTGCCGTAGGGGCGGGAGTGAGGAGAGAGAATACGGGTCAATGGAGTGGTCATCCCTGTACCAAAGTGTGCCCACCCCCAGTTAGTCTCTCCATCCTCAGTATCTCCAGATCTGTGTGTGAAATCATGGCCTTAGCCACATTGTATTTTACTATTTGTTGATCTATACATAGACATTAAGCTCAAGGGCAGAGACCGTGACATGTCCATCTTTGTACCTCACTGGCACACAATAAATCTCAATACATGTTTATTGAAAGAAAGAGAAATATACAATTTTCCAAAACCCTCGTGAAGTGAGTAATATTTTCCCCAGTTTTCGAAGGAGGAGAGTGAGTCTCATGGATGAAGCCATGTGTCCAAGCTCCTACAACTTGAGGGTGGTAGGAACAAGATTTGGGTCCAGACAGCCCTGACTCCAGAGCCTGACACTTGTGCAGAGTGCCCTATTGCTCCTACAGGACAGCCTTTTGTGGACTTCAGGCCCATGACATCTCCAGGCTTCTCTGCAGGTGGTAGACATGATGAATGTGCAACTGGCCTTGAAAGGCTGTGTGACCCAAGAGGAGTCACTTAACCTCTCTGGGCCGGCTTCCCCACAAGCAGAGTAGCAGTAACGATCTTTCATGGCCTTTCTCATGGGGCCTTATATGGTTCACATCAGCTACAGGACGGGAGAGGGCTTTGAAGTCTGCAGAGCTAGATTCCCATGTGAGATTCTAGTTCATAAACACACAGAGCAGAGGCCCCACCAAGCCCAGACTCCATTTCCCCTTGGGGAAAGCCACCTCCTCCATACTTGCCTGTCTGTCTTGGAAAGAAGCAGGCCAGTGGAGCCCAGCTAGTGGGGGCTGGCAGGCAGCCTCCCTCCCCAGCCTCCTTTCCCTTCATTAATGCACAGCTGTTGTCACATGGTAGGAGCAGTCTCAGGTCCCAGGCACTGCAGAGGTTTCAACAGTCAGCCTGAATCCCTGGTTATCTAGCGACTGAGTGAGGCGGGAGAAGGTGTCAAACAGACATGCTCCACCTTGTGAAGGCCAAGGAAGAAGAAAAAAGGCTTGAACTTTGGCTGTTGGACTGCAGTTCTCTGCACCAGAGGCTTTGGATCTGCCTTGTAAAGAGCTGCCTGCTTGAGTCCAGCCTCCCAGGAGACCCAAGGCTGGGCTGACTTACTCCAGAAAGGAGCGAGCAAACATGGCCCCCTGCCCTGGTAGGTGACTGCCCAGCTGGGCAGAAATGCAAAGATACATTCATTTATCTAACAAGGATTTATGGAACAGGCAGTGGGTGCTGGGCTGTGTGTTGGGCACTGGGGACACGCATGATCTTTGTACATAAACTGCTCCTGGCCCTTTGGCGTAATTCTGAAGGATATTTGAGGAAGGAAGCACCCTCTGGCCCTATAGCTGCTTTCCATGCTTATATGGCTTAGGGAAAAACTCTGCATTTGGACTTGACTTTAGAGCATGTTTCCCTCACCCAGTTGCAATCTTGTTTTTATTCTCTGTGCAGCCCTGTGAGGAAGGCATAGCAGGGGCTAGTCCCCACCTGGTAGTAGTCGGAAACACTGGAGTGCTGGGTTCAAAGAGATCCTGAGGTTATGTCTGGGCTCAGTGTTAAAGCATGCTGTGGTTGATTAGTGATGTCTGCAAGGGAGGCAAGAGTGGAGCGGGATAATACAGGCGCAGTGAAGGGCCATCCCTGGACTAAAATGTACCCTCCTCAAGGGCACAGGTTGAGTCTTATTCACTAATGTACCAATGATGCCTGGCATGGCACCTGGTACAAAGTAGATGCTCAGTAACTCTGCAGTCTATATAAAAGAACAGAGAACAGTGAGAATGCTGAGACCCGGGGTGAGAAGTGGAACCTGTCCAAGGACACATGGTGAATCCAGGTCTCCTGACTATCCACCCTCTGCTGTCTTGTCAAAGCCAACACTCTCCCCACCCCTGTACTTCCATCTCAGAGCAATGACTCAGAAAGTCTCTGTCATTCATTTGAAACAAGCCTTTGAAAACCAAAGCTGCAGGTGGGCCAGGCTGTGAAAGAATCTGGCTGGGAGAGAGGGTCACCATGCCCTCCTCTTTCAGGGATGGGCACTAGGATTGTACATTGGCTCTGCTCTGGGCCAGAGTGAGACCAGAGATCTCAGAGATCTCCCCAGCCCCTGAGCTCAGCATTCAGAAGGACTAGAGAAGGAACGTCATTCTCCTGGGTGTGTGTGTGGCAGTGGAGGGGGTGCATGGGTAGGGGGAGAGATAGTTCCGGGATGCATGGCTGGCCGCAAGGCAGAAAGGAGCCAGACCCTCTCTTCGCACAGATCACCAACAAATAGTTCAGGTTGCATCCATTCCCAGATCTGGCCCAAACAATCCCAAAACAGAAAGTTCAAGGATTTCCAATAAGAATCCTTCTCAGCAGCCAAGGGCAGAGCTATTCCCATCCCCCAAAAATCGTACTAATGAGCATCTCTTGATGGGATTCTTTCCTCCAGTCAAAGTGCTCTCATAACCACGCTCTAGGCATGAAGTGAATCACAGGATGTCAATGCTTAAAGGGGCCTAAGAGATCCTTGGAAACTGAGGCCCACAGAGGGAAAGTGACTTGCCCAAGGTCACACAGAGGTGGGCAGAGCTGGGCTGATTCCTGGCAGAGGCCCTTCACTCTTCACCGAAGTGGTCAGATGACATGCTGCAGGATTCAGGCCTCTCCCAGAAGGTGGGAACAGCAGGAATGTGTAACCAGAAGCAGAGGAGGCGGGGGGAGAGAGTCTTAAGCTTGGGCCCCAGGCCACTGAAGCATTTAATCCCAGGGTAATGCCTCGATGGCTGCCCCATCTGCCCCAGGTCCTGTCCATGCCACCCACAAACGATTCCTTATTCATTCATTTATTTTTAAATATTTTTGTGTTTGTTTTCCATTCTTTGTGTTTACAAGGAAAGCTACATAAACAATCCCAGAAAGAGGCCACCAGCTCTGACCAGCTGCTTGGGTTCAAGGTCGAAGTCAATATTTTTGGGAAATGGGTCTCTTCTCCTATCCTCCCCCCTCCCCATCTGGCCGAGTGGAGACCCCATTGTTTAGCATAACGCCGGGGCAGGAAGAACGGGGCAGGCACTGAGTGGTGTTCTTTACATGCACTGTGGTTGCCTGTCCCCAGAATAACCCAAGACTCCCGTTTTGCCTACGGGGAAACTCACTTGCCGGAGGTCACGTGGCCAGTCATTCAAACCCAGGAAGTTTCAGTTCTTGCTACTGTACTAAAGAGGCCTCCAAAAATGGAGGTGGACTGCAGGGTGTAGGAGGAGACTGTGATGTGAGGGAGGGCTGGGAAGGGCAGGGCAGATGCCTCCTTTTAAGGAAGGGTCTGATGGCTGGAAACCGCCTCCACCTGCCCACGCTGCTGGGGAAGACTGTGCAGGGTGTATATGCATTCAGACAAGAGCACACATGCACACACACACGCAGGTAAACACACAAACCCCTCATAGGCACCTCCACGTACCCACTCACACATCGATGGAGCCCACTGCAACAATGTGAGAAGTGCCCTGCCAGGCCAAGTCCTCGGGATGCATTCTTCACCTGGAGACTTGAGCTGGGACCAGCTCGGCTGCAGTCCCTGGATGCTGGCCCAGGTTTCCTTGAAACCTCAGCCTGACTCCTCTGCCCTGGCTTGGTTCTGGGTGGGGAGCGGCACTCATGTTATCAAGGCCGGGAGGCGTCTCGGCTGCCCTTTGCTTTGGCTTTTCCTTCTCATGCTGTCTCCTGGCCATGTGCAGGTGAGGAAACAAAAAGCCCACACCCACGCAGTGAGTCCCTGATGGGCCCTGGCCCTGCAGAGATGGCTTCTTTAATCTTATCTCCAGACTTTCCTAGCATGAGATCCTCCCTGGCCTGGTTGAGAAGGATTAACAGAGACTCCCTCGCAGTGGGGGTGAGATGGGGCCTCTGTGAATGTTTGCTGCATGAATGAGCAAATGAATGAGTGAATGGATGGATGGATTAATGGTTTTGGAGTGAGTGAATGAAAGAGGAGTAATACACCCAGGTTCTCCATGGCAAGCAATTCATTCAGTTGGAAACAACAAGCCTGCCCTCATGGAGCTTGCATTTTCTCACATACACACACACACACACCCTATACATAAAAAGGGTCCACAATGGGCCACACTCCACAGTATCTTCGCATCTTTTTGGGAAGATCGCACTATCTCCTGTCATCTGATCTAGGAGTAGACTCACTGCTCTTCTTTAATTTCCTATAGCACATCTGAGAGAAGATAGGTTCAAACAAAACTGAACTGTAGGTTTGGAGATAACACTAGGAAATAAACCCAGAGGCCAGCCTGGCCCTTCATCCGGGCTCCCAAGTTCCTGGTGTTCACGCCCCTTTTGTTTTTCAGGTGCCTATGCAGACATCACTAGTTGACCTTGGCATTTTCTCACTGAGCCTAGAATCCTCAGAACTGTGCCCCAGGCAGCTACTGGCAGTCACTGGATGCAGACACATGAAATAAAGCCTATTTGCCCTGCCTGGGCTAGAGAATCCGGCTGTGGTGATGTTGCTAATGCATGCTCAGCTCTGGAAGTTCGTGGGAAAGGCTTCCCTGCCTGCTCAGCCACAGAGGACCATGCAGGAACCAGGTACAGGTAGGGCTTGGTCAGTGGCTGAAGCGAGCTCCTGGCAAGGACTCCCCAGTCCAGGGACAGCAGCAGGGTTGCACCTGGGGAGGTTAGAGATCCTCTCAATCAACACTCTTATTGTATTCAAGAGCGTCAGAGAGGCCTGGTGACTTTCCCAAAACCACACAGTGTCTAAACCCAGAAGCCTAGACTTTCACAGCCCAGGACCCAGCTCACCCATGAGTGGGGCCCAGGAGAGGCCTCCAGCCTCCCGATCCTGCCCAGTGCCCTTCCATTGCTCCCCTCTGCCTTCTTTTTCCTGGCATGTTCAGAGCTGGAAGTGCCGCCCATCTCGCTGGGACCTCCTAAACTTCCTCTGCCGGGGACCCCTTCAGCCTTGCTCCTAGTTTTGGAAACTTACATTTTGCCAAGAGTTTTGAGGTAGAAGGGGTTAGGAGGTACAGGAAGCTCCCTCGTGTTCTCCCAGAGGGCAGCTCTGGAGCCGCCAGGGGCACAGAGGCACACTATCTCAAGTACCCCACCCCATCTGCTGTGCTCTTCCCTGACCTGAGGAGTAAATATCTCCGTCCAAGTCTGAAGCTTCTAAAATGATTCTTAGACAGTCCTGGAAGAGCTGGCAAACCTGCCTTTCTTGGAGCTTGGGTGGAGTCGGATCTGGAAATGGCAGCTCTGATTTATTAAGTGGGGATGTGGGCAGGCTGGGCATAGGGTGGGCCGGCTGGCACTTGGCTGATGTCACAGATGAGTAGTCAGGGGCCTGGGACAGTTAGAAGCTGAACTCATGGTAGGGACGTCCCTGGGTGCTGAGTGGGCTGGCCAGCGAGTGGGTGGGTAGGCTGAAGGCTAAATGAGAGTAGGCCTGCTGATCGGAGTGTGGGTGCAGACCAGAGATCACCAGGAAGGGTGTTGATGTGGGGTAGGCCAGGTGGTTGTAGGGGAGTAGGGTAAGTGTAGTGGGTCAGACTGGGAGTTGGGGTGTGCACTGAGTGCTGGGTGGGCTGGGTATTGGCTGGGTAAGTTGGTGGTGGGATGGGAGACATGGGAGGCTGGCAGGTTAGGGGTGTGGGTGTGACCAGCTGTTGAGTGGCAGGGTTGGGCCAGAGAGTGTCCATGCTCTCCATCTTCTTTTTGGCATTGGATACTTGGCAGCTGCTGAGTCAAATACCCAGCTCCTCCATCGCCTCCTTCAGGGGCAGACCAGCCTCCAGGCCTCCACCGCTCCCTACCTACCAATTAGCCTGTTCTGTGCTGAGGGAATGGACCCAGGGCAGGACAGTAGCTATCCAGAGTGGTGGTCAGGGCCCAACCTACTTGAGCCAGGCCAGAGTGACCTCTGGAGGCTTTCCGGAAACCTCTGGCAAGTCCCCTCCCCTCTCACATTGCACAGGCTCAGCTGTTTGGGGAGGTTGTGGAGCAGGGGGAGGACTCAGAGTAAGGGGAGGACTCAGAGTAAGGGGAGGAGTCAGAGTAAGGGGAGGACTCAGAGGAGTAGGGGGAGGACTCAGAGTAATGGGAGGACAACGAGTATGAAGTGGAGTAAGCCGATGGGGGGGACGACTACGAGTAAGGGGTGGACTCAGAGGAGTAAGGGGAGGACTCAGAGTAAGGGGAGGACTCAGAGGAGTAAGGGGAGGACTCAGAGTAAGGGGAGGACTCAGAGTAAGGGGAAGACTCAGAGGAGTAAGGGGAGGACTCAGAGGAGTAAGGGGAGGACTCAGAGTAAGGGGAGGACTCAGAGTAAGGTGAAGACTCAGAGTAAGGGGAGGACTCAGAGGAGTAAGGGGAGGACTCAGAGGAGTAAGAGGAGGACTCAGAGTAAGGGGAGGACTCAGAGGAGTAAGGGGAGGACTCAGAGTAAGGGGAGGACTCAGAGTAAGGG
>CAUYLG010038349.1:0-13805 GCA_963573385.1 Cacajao melanocephalus
TCTTGGTACTCTAACGTCAAGAAAGAGTTTCCTGCATTTATATGGACTAATTCAATATTTTCCACTTTGTTTGGTCAGTCTTAAATGCTTATAGAGGTGTCCTTTTAAATTATAGACTAGAACCTTCAGGCAGTCTATTCACAGCCGAGCAAACAAGCTAGAAGGATCAGCCATTCAATCTTACTTAAGTTGTATTGGTCCAGAGTATGACAGTTCCTAAAGATCAGTTGCATAGAAGTCATGTTTATAACAAAGACACTAGTAACTGGGCATGTGTACAAAAATAGGGGGTGAGAAATTTAAAAAAAAAAAAAAACGAATACAAAAAGAAAACTACACACATGCATTGCCAAACCAAGATTTTTAAGCAGTAGAGGGCAGCCTTCTCCAGGTTTTGGTTTTAAAACATTTGCTCCCAAAACATCCTGGCACTTAACTTCTACAGTAACATTATTTTCCTTGCAGATGATATAGATGTCAAAGATAAACAACACTTGGCACTAGTAAAATTAAAAACACAGATTTTTAATCAGTAATATATTATCACACTGAGAAAAGGAGCCCAGCATGAACTGAGGTCAAGTTTGATTTGTACAAAGGGAATTCAGCATCTCAAAGGGAGAATGAGGAAATAGGGAGGGAGCAGAGGCTCCATAGAGTCAGGAAAGGGAAAAAATTACAAAAAGCAGGAATAGGGAAGTTGGTCTATGTGAAACCCATCTGAGTTTGCTACTGACATTATCAAGGTTGAGCTCCAACCCTTCCATAGAGACTGGGAGACAAGGGCCCCATCTTCAGGTATTAGCTAGAACAAACAGTGAATTCTTTTGGTAGTTTTGAGGTTTTTCCGGCAAGCACTTTAAGGGGCAGCTAGGGTCATCTTAGGGATGTGGCCCTGAGCTGTGAGAAACTATTAGTGTTTGTTCCAGTCTGTATAGGCCAAGGTTGGTGCTTAGTAGAGAAAAGACCCAGCAAAGCCTGTGGAGAGTTTGGTCAAGAATAGAGTCTTCATCACAGTGGAGAGTATCAATACTAGTTTTATTGACAAAAGTATAAATCCACTATTTCCTTCTACTAATAGGACAATTTGGTGCTTCTTGATGACTTATTGGTAGTAATTCTGTTTAGGGGCTGCCATAGGTCCTCAACAGAATTTGGGAGACAACTTGAGAAATAGCTATTATCTCTCTCTTAAGGGAACTCTTTGTCTTGCCCTTGTCCCTTGAAATAATCCTCAAGAATTGAAGTGGTCACCTGTGTTTCTCCTGTCCAGCATCCCTTCACCTTCTTATAGTCAAAATATCATTGCTAGCCATTGGCAAACCATGCTTTGGAGTAGGGAAGAGTGGTTGGCCTCATTCCTTAGCTCCAGGATGGGTGTGCGTGCCTGGCTCAACCCATCAGAGCATCACACATCTCGAGCCACAGGGTGTTCCAACAGTTGGCTCAGGCCAGTAGTCAACTCTAGGACTTCCGGAAATGTAGAAAGGACAAGCATCCTTGCTACTAACCTGCCAGTGTATGGAGCCTGGAGCTGCAGGGGCTTCCTAGAGGAAAGGGAACCAACCAAAAGAAGGAGAGACCAAGACCTGATGATACTTCTGAAACCCTGGATCCAGACATTTCATGTTTGTTTTATGTTAGATTGTTATGAAATGTTTCAGATATCCAAGAGGAGTATTATAATGAATGCCCATGTACTCACCAGGCAGTTGGAGAAATAAGATTGCCAATGAAACTAGCACATAGACTCTTCAGTTAGATATGTCAGCAAATCCACTTTGTGGAAGTCAGTTTGACTTGTGGCTCTGTCCCTGGAAACAAAAGAGCTCAAACAGAATTTATATGTATCCAATAAAACCTGTCCTAAGGACAACGTAGAGGCAAAGTATAAAGCTGAATAAATATTAAATGAATGAATCAATCAAAGCACAGGGTATCAGACAGTTTTTTATTGCAAATAATGCAATCCACCCTATTCAGGCTAACTTTGCACCTTTTTAAACCTAGGGACAGAATATCCCAGTGAGCCTCTCCCCTATACCTGCCTACGATTGTCTTATCTTCACAATCTGTATTTAGCAACATAAAGTCTATTGTTTTAGCCCAAGATTACTCCTCTAGAATAATTCCTACTTTTTTCATTTATTAATAAGCAACATTTATTGAACCCCTTTTACATGACATGACAGACACTGATAAATAAGACAGCAGTGAACAAGAACCATAACCCATCTTTTCATGAACTTAGCACTACATTTAGGAGGGATAAGAGTAACACAAAATATCGAAGTATTAGATAGTGCTATGAGCAGTTATGAAAATGGAACAAGTTGATATGAAAGTGAGCATCAGTGTGTATGGGGTAACCGGAAGGGCCAGCATGTGCAGGGTGACAGTGAGAGCATGTGCAGAGAAGAGAGTAATGATGTGTGTAGGGGTGACATGACTGTGCATAGGGCTAACAATGATAATGGACATAAAGTAAGAGCATGTGTAGGGGTGACAGTGCATGACAGTACGTATAGGGATGACAGTGAGTGAGTGTGTGCAGAGGAAACAGTGACAGTGTGTGCAGCGGTGACAGTGAGAGCATTGTAGCTGTGACAGAGTGACAGTGTGTGTAAGATGGCTGTGTGTGACTATGTGTATGGGGTGACAGTGAGTGACAATTTGTGTAGGGGTGACAGTGAAAGCATGTGTAGGTATGACAGTGAATGACAATATATGTAGGATGAAAGTGAGCAAGAGCATGTGTATGGGTGACAGTCAGTGACAATATATGTCGGGGTGACAGTGAGAAAAAATGTGTGTGCGAGTGATAGTGCATGAGAGAATGTGTAGGAGTGAAAGCAAATGATAATGTGCGTAGAAGTGACAGTGAGCAACAGCATGTGTAGGGGTGAGAGTGAGAGCATGTGTAGGAGTGAGTGTGTGATAGCATGTGCAGGGGTGACAGTGAGGGCCTGTGTAGGAGTGACAACGGGTAACAAGATGTGTAGCGATGACAATGAGTGACAGGATGTGTAGTAGTGACAGTAAGTGACAGCATGTGTAGGGGTGACAATGAGTGACAGCATGTGTAAAAATGACAGTGAGGGCATGTATAGGGGTGACAGTGAGGGCATGTCAAGGTGTGACAATGAGTGACAGCATGTGTAAAAGTGACAGTGAGGGCATGTAAAAGTGACAGTGAGGGCATGGTAGAGGGGTGAGAGTGATAGTATGTGTAGGGGTGACAGTGAGGGCATGTCGAGGGATGATAGTGAGTGAGAGCATGTGTAGGGGTGACAGTGAGTGACAGCATATGTAAAAGTGACAGGGAATGTCTAGGTGTGAGAGTGAGTGACAGCATGTGTAGGTGTGACAGTGAGGGAAAGCATGTGTAGAATTGACAGTGAAAACGTCTAGGAGTGACAGTAAATGACAGCATGTATGGGGTGACAGTGAGGGATAGTATATTTAGGAATGACAGTGAGTGACAGCATGTGTAGGGTTGATAGTGAGGGACAGCATGTGTAAAGGTGACAGTGAGTGAAAATGTGTGGGAGTGACAGTGAATAACAGCATGTGTAGGGGTGACAGTGAGGGACAGTATGTTTAGGGCTGACAGTGAGGGACAGTATGTTTATAAATGACAGTAAGGAACAGTATGTATAGGGGTGACAGTGAGTGACAGCATGTGTAGGGATGACAGTGAGTAAAAACTTGTAGAGTGATGGTGAATGACAAAGCATGTATAGGAGTGCCAGCGAATGACAGCATGTGTAGGGGTGAAAGTGAGGGATAGCATGTGTAGAGGTGAGAGTGAGGAGCAGTATGTGTAGGAGTGACAGCATGTGCAGGGGTGACAATGAGGGGCTCATGTGAAGAGGTGACAGTGAAGGACAGAATATGTGGAGTGACAGTGAGGGACAGCATGTGTAATGGTGACAGTGAGGAACAGCATGTGTAGGTATTATAGTGAGTGACAGCACGTGTAGGGGTGACAGGAGGCTAGAGATCTGGGGAGGACACAGGAGGAAATCATAGCAAAAGGCAGCCGCCAGAGCAGGGAGAGCCCTGTAGCCTCTATTAGGGGTCAGGGTTTAATTCTAAGGCTGTAGGTAGCCAGTAAAGGGCCTTATGCAGGGGGCTGATGTGATCTGGTTTATAATTTGGGAAATATGACTCTATCAGCTGAAGGATGAAGTATTGTAGGATCGTCAGTGTAGGAAGACCAGGAAGAGGCTATTGCAGTTGTTCAGGCAAGAGATGATGTGATCTGGAGTACAGACATGTCCTTGCATATGCAGGGACATGGGTCACCTCTAACTTGGAGCCACTCACTAAGTCCAGTCGGAGGTAACCATGAGGTCATTTCCATCACTCTGCATAATATTAACAAGGGTCGCTACACTTAAGCCCTGTTTTGAGCATGTCACTTCCCAACTGGAAACTGTAGGGAAGAAAAATTCTAATCATGAGCTTCATGATCCTACAGCTTAGCCTCTTGTTTTTATAACTCCTCAATTACTTCTTAAAACCTCTCATACTTTCTTAAAACCTAGGCAAAAGCTCTGCTGTAGTCCATCAATCTTCTACAGTCAGGACCCTGTCTTTAGCTCAGATCAGATGGTGTGAGATAAACAGGAATTTGACTTTATCTCCTTTGGAATAAAACAGATTTTAATCTGGGACTTCATCATAGGAATTTAGATAAACAAAGTAAAAATAATAAGGTAGTTCACAGTACTGCCGAGGTTAAAAGCACAGGCTTTAGACTCAAATTGTGTGACCTAAGTTGGAATTTAAGCTCTGGCATAAGCTGTATGAACTTGGGTTGGTAATTCAACTGATTTATGTGTCAGTTTCCTCATCTCCAAACTGGGGAATACTACTCATCCATATGCTTGTTGTGGGGATTAAAAAAGAAAACTCATGTAAAGCAATAGAGAAATGTTTGCCGTATTTTCAGCACCCAGTAAATGTGAATTATTAGTAATATTTTAGCCAGTATGCAAATAACTGGGTTCTTTCTTTTTCTTTTTCTTTTCTTTCTTTTCCTTTTTTTTTTTTTTTTTTGAGATTGAATTTCACTTTGTCACCCAGGCTGTAGTGAAATGGTGGGATCTCGGCTCACTGCAACCACCACCTCCCAGGTTCAAGCGATTCTCCTGCCTCAGTCTCCTGAGTAGCTGGATTACAGGTGACCTCCATCAAGCCCAGCTATTTGGTTTTTGTTTGTTTGTTTGTTTGTTTGTTTTGTATTTTTAGTGGAGATGGAGTTTCACCATGTTGGCCAGGCTGGTCTTGAACTTCTGACCTCAGGTGATCCAGCCACCTTGGCCTCCCAAAGTGCTGGAATTACAAGCATGAGCCACCACACCCAGCCCTGGGTTCTTTCTTTCTAGTGATATATATTCCTCTGATGAACTTTAAGCACTTTGCAGATTGTTTTCTCTTGCAACACTGTCTCTCAAGTTCCTTTTTCATGTGAAGAAACCCAAAGTAGAGAGTTAGGTGGTTTGCTGAAGAGGGTAGGGCAGAAAGTCACAGAATATTAGTTCAAGAAAGCTCTGAGTGTTCAATACCAGCTAGCAGGGGACATCTACATACCCAGGGAACTTTTAAAAAATATATTAATGCTGGCCAGGTGCGGTGGCTCACATCTCTAATCCCAGCACTTTGGGAGACCAAGGTGAGTGGATCACAAGGTCAGGAGTTTGAGACCAGCCTAACCAAGAAGATGAAACTTGGTCTCTACTAAAAATACAAAAAGTAGCCAGGTGTGGTGGCAGGCACCTGTAATCCTAGCTACTCAGGAGGCTGAGGCAGGAGAATTGCTTGAACCTGGGAGGCAGAGGTTGAAGTGAGCTGAGATCACGCCACTGCACTCTAGCCTGGGTGACAGAGCAAGACTCCACCCATCTCAAAAAAAAATACTGATGCTTGAGTTACACCCTTGGAGATTTTGCTTTCATTTTTATGGCCTGGAATCTAAGCATCCATATTTTTTAAAATTCCTCAGGAGATTCCAGTGAGCAACTGAACTTAAGAATCATTGAGTTCTTAAAATCTATTTTATAGATGAGGAAATTGAGATTCTCTGTGACTGAATGACTGGCCCAAATTAATCAATGTCAGAGATAGAAATAAACTCTGAGGACAACACAGAGATAGACTTAAAATTCTAATAAATTAACTAATAAAAGGAAAATATCATGGTAAGCGACACGTCTCTTAAGGAAGAACATTGTGACTTTAGCCTAATCTATAGTTAACATATCCAAGGAGAAGGTGATAACCTACGTGGAAGCACAAAGCAGGTTTAGCAGGAGCATCATCACACTGGCTTACCTGAGGTCATGAACCATTAATGTCCTACACCAGTGCTCTCAAGTTCTGGGTGAATGTTAATCAGTGTTCATTTAAAGATAAATTGGCTTTCAAAGCATATTTCCCATGGGAGAATAAAAGGCGGGGGCCTGATTATGAGGACCCATTTAGACAGGTCCCCTGCCCCACCCACTCTTTTAGTGTTTGTTTTCTTATTTTCTTCACCCTCTACTTCTTCTTATTGAAATAGATTTATGCAGGGCACCATCCCATTTTGTAAAAAGAATGGATCTAAAGCTGTTACTTCTCTCTGCCTCCTTTTCACTGATTCTCAGAATCAGTGTACACTTTAGATCATGCAGGGTCTTAAAGCAAAGGGCTTAGGGTTGTATTTTCATTTAATGAGCTAGCCCCCAAACCCAGCCAGTTTTGAAATGGTAATAGTGATTGACACTGTCTGTGGGAGAAAAGTTTCTATGAATCCAGTAGTTTTCTCATCTAGCCTGACTACATGTACGATTTCAAAACATACCTAGTTATTTAAAAATTATAATATGTGGCCAGGTGCGGTGGCTCAAGCCTGTTATTTCAGCACTTTGGGAGGCCAAAGTGGGCAGACCGTTTGAATCCAGGAGTTCTAGACCAGCGTGGGCAACATAGTGAAATCTTCTCTCTACAAAAATTACAAAAATTAGCCAGGCATCGTGGCTCATGCCTGTAGTCCCAGCTACTTAGGAAGCTGAGGCAGGTGGATCATTTGAGCCTTGAATGCAGAGGTTGCAATGAGCCGAGATCATGCCATTGCACTCCAGTCTGGGTACAGAGGGAGACCTGTCTAAAAAAAAAATTATAATATGTTATACTAGGCCTTTCAACATTTACTGAAGAAGTGAGCAGAATCAAACAATGACTTATTTGGTGTCTTATGTACTAGTTCACAGTACTCTTCTCAAATGAACAAAAAATCTTCCCATTGTAATAGTTCATGGGTTATACGACCTGTGAAATTTTATACATAGTCTGAGATAAATGGTGTATCTGCTATAGGCATCCTGAATGATGCAGTTTTCAGTTGTATTCATGAAGAAGAAAAATGTTTCCATTGTTTTTCATATTAAATGGTTATTTGATTTCTTCAAAGTGCATTTAGTTTTATCTGAAGAAATAAAAGGGGAAATAATAAAGGAAGAAGAGACAGTGTTGTTCAACTAAAGTTGAAGCAAGCCTCACGCCTTGTTATCTGATTTGCATAGCAATTAGGAAAGACTTATGCAAAAAAAAAAAAAAAGAGTTGGACTAAAGGGAAGTGTATACTAAACATGAAAACCAATTTCAAACATTCTGTTCTGACTGTGTGGATGACCATTTTTTGTTATCTGTACTTAGTAGATTTGAAGGAACCTCAGAGATAACCCCATCCATTGCTACCTCATGGACAAAGAAAGCAAGATTCACAGTTGTGTTACTTAATCAAGATGAAAAGGAAACAGGTATAAATTGCTTTATATCTATGTGTTTTTAGGTTGTACATAATCTTGGGGGAACACATCCTGTGAGTAAGTCAAAGTACGTATGATCATATTTTTTAATCTCAGAAAATAGGAGCCCTTGCTTTGACTGGGTTGAAGCTCAAGATTCATTAATAACTCATTAATAATTCATCTTCATGCCAGCCTCACCAAGCCTGAGGCTCAGAAAGTTCCAAATAAAGTTAGAATTCAAATAGTTTAAAGTCTACCTCAAATTTAGCAAATAATTCCTTCCCTCAAACTAGCAGACTGGCTTGCCAAAGAAGATGGTAATCTGAATAAATAAAAAATATATATATTATCTCCATTTTTATAACATAAAAGAATTCTTTTATTATTTATTCCCAATTTCTTTTGTAATCAAGATACAATTTATGTACAGTTCACAAATTTTAAATGGACAGCTTAATGAATGGTTACATAAAATACATCTCATAACCACCACAAAGATCAAGATATAGAACTTTTCTAGCATCCAAGAAGGCTCCCTGATGCACCACCAGGTCTGTAGTAACCACAGCTCTTCTGACCTCTATCATATATCCATAGATAAGCTTTATGTGATTTTGATCTCATATAAAGGGAATCATACAGTATGTAGTATTGCGTATGTGGCTTCTTTAATTCTGTGTTGCTTGTGAGCTTCACATTAGGATTATAGTTTGTTCTTCTTCATTGCTGTGTAGTATTGCATCACATGAATTTACTATGCTCTTTACTCACTCATTTTACTATTGATGGACCTTTGGGTTATTTCTAGAGCTTTGAGTTATTATGCCTAAAGCTGTTATAAAAAGAAGTGATACTTAGATCTATTGAGTGTGTACACTCAATGAATGGAATTCCTGGGTCTTTTTACTTTTGCTTTCGATGTCTTCTCTTTTAGTCCCAGACCATAATTTAACCTTTCTAGGTTTATCAAATGAATCATAACAACGTTCATCATTTTAGGCCAGAGAAGTGATCCATGTGGAAAATTTCATGTCTTCAAAGGGTCCACCAATAGCGTTATGCCTTTCGTGGTGCATTCCTATGGGATCCCTAATGGATTTTGCTCTCACTTTTCCTTCTCCCCAACTTTTTGTTATTTGTTTATATACATACATCTTCCCAACTCCTCATGATGTGAGAAGAAGAAGAAAAAAAGATAGGCTATTGAAGGGGACATCTAAGGATTTCTTTCTCATCTATTCCTCGCTGAGATAGTGCTGTGGTACAACAGGGAAGTGCTGGGTCAGAAGGAAGGGGCTGGATTTTTAAATACAGACCAGGCTTCTGCTTTCTAGGCTAAAGGCTATGGATTAAATCACATCACTTATCTGCACTTCAGCCAGGGCGTTCATGTGTATCAATGGTTCCCAAACATGGCTGCAAATCAGAATCATCTGGGGAGGCTGTAAAGTTTGTTTCGTGATAATAGTGGTACATGTTAATGGAAAAGATCAAATAACACAAAAGACTGTGAAATAAAACGTAGACATCTCTCCCCTCAGTCTGTATAATATCCCACTTTCCTACCCATAAATTCCTAGATGTTGTTCTAAGGTTTTAAAATAAAGATCTCTGGGCCCCAGACCTAATGAAGCAGAATCCCTGAGGTCCTAGAAATTTGTGTATTTGTTAAAAACTTCATAAATGATTTTGATAAACATTCAAGTTTGGGAATGAATCTCTTGCCTAGTGTCTAAGATCCCGTTCGGCAAAATCCATCCCCTACACTCTACAAATTATGTGATTTAAGTTTGCCAGCTGCTAACGGGATTGGCCCTAAGCATAACTAAAGCAACAGTGCAACTAAATTTTATTTTTACTTCTTCCTATTCATGTTTTCTCTCTTCATCTTTAGCTGGTGTTTTTTTTTTTTTTTTTTTTTTTTTTTTTAAAAAGGAGTTTCACTCTTGTTGCCCATGCTGGAGTGCAATGGCGCGATCTCGGCTCACCACAACTTCTGCCTACTGGGTTAAAGCGATTCTCCTGCCTAAACCTCCAGAGTAGCTACAATTACAGGCATACGCCACCATGCTCGGCTAATTTTGAATTTGTAGCAGAGACGGGGTTTCTCCATGTTGGTCAGGCTGGTCTCACATTCTTGACCTCCGGTGATCCGCCCGCCTTGGCCTCCCAAAGTGCTGGGATTACAGGCGTGAGCCACTGCACCCGGCCCTTTAAAATGTTTGTAACTCTTTGGGCCACAGAGTGAAAAACTTCTAATTGGAAGATACTGACACATTCTTTTAAAACTCTAGCTACTTTTTGGTTAATCCCATAAACTGATTAGTGTTAATAAATTTGTTCTACTAAATATAATTACTTTTCCCAGGTAACATAATGCCTTATGCTGAAATGTAAATTCCCCTAATACCCTTAACAAGTAGCATGCCGTTTGGGGGCTCCTTCCAGAATAGCCAGAAAGATGCTTTTCATCTGGCAAGCTTTCAAATAAAATTCACACGCACATTTGTTCATTTTTACCATCGCTAATATACTCAGTTCAAGTATCTGAAAAAGGGCATGGGTTAAAGGAAATAGATACCAACTGACACGCAAGAAATTGTGAGGAACTGACATCACAATTAAGCAAAGTGGTTGCTATCATCAATTAATAGGAGAGGAAGATTTACTTAGATGAAAGATTCGTTCCAAATTACACTATAGAACAATAAACTACCTCCTAAGCCCTTTACTACCCAAACCATATAACTGTAGAAGAAAAATCAGGGAAAAGAAACCTAGACATAATTGCTGTGATTAAAAGGGAGCTGAAAGAAGACAATAAAAAATGTACTTTGTGAGGCCAAAGATTGGGAAGTAGGAAAATATAGAATTCAAGACATAAAACCTAATCCCTACTACTAACAATAATCCAATAATTCTATTTTGAATATATACAGCATTTCTTTTATAAACCTGAAGAATAGTTATATCTATTACCTCAAAAAAAAACTCCATTTGAGGAGAGTGCCAGGCAATATCCCTCCATTTTATTTATCCATAGAAAAACTAAAGGAATCAGGGGTTAAACAACTTTTTTTCTTTCTTTCTTATATTATTATTATTATAGTTATACCTTAAGTTCTGGGGTACACGTGCAGAACGCGCAGGTTTGTTACATAGGTATACACGTGCCATGGTGGTTTGCTGCCTCCATCACCCTGTCATCTACATTAGGTATTTCTCCTAATGCTCTCCCTCCCCTAGCCTCCCACTCCCCAACAGGCCCCAGTGTGTGATGTTCCCCTCCCTGTGTCCATGTGTTCAACATCCACTTATGAGTGAGAATATGTGGTCTTTGGTTTTCTGTTCTTGTGTCAGTTTGCTGAGAATGATGGTTTCCAGCTTCATCCATGTCCCTGCAAAGGACATGAACTCATCCTTTTTTATGGCTGCATAGTATTCCATGGTGTATACGTGCAACTTTTTCTTTATCCAGTCTGTCATTGATGGGCATTTTGGTTGGTTCCAAGTCTTTGCTATTGTAAACAGTGCTGCAATGAACATATGTGTGCATGTGTCTTTATAATAGAAGGATTTATAATCCTTTAGGTATATACCCAGTAATGGGATTGCTGGGTCAAATGGTATTTCTATTTCTAGATCCTTAAGGAATCGCCACACTGTCTTCCAAAATGATTGAAGTAATTTACACTCCCACCAACAGTGTAAAAGCATTCCTATTTCTCCACATCCTCTCCAGCATCTGTTGTCTCCTGATTTTTTAATGATCACCATTCTAACTGGCGTGAGATGGTATCTCAATGTGATTTTGATTTGCATTTTTCTAATGACCAGTGATGATGAGCATTTTTCTTGTGTTTCTTGGCCACATAAATATCTTCTTTTGAAAAGTGTCTGTTCATAGCCTTTGCCCACTCTTTGATGGGGTTGTTTTTTTCTTGTATATTTGTTTTAGTTCTTTATAGATTCTGATTCTTAGTTTTTTGTCAGATGGGTAGCTTGCAAATTTTTTTTCCCATTTTGTTGGTTGCTGGTTCACTCTAATGATTGCTTCTTTTGCTATGCGGAAGCTCTTAAGTTTAATTAGATCCCATTTATCTGTTTGTGCTTTTGTTTCCAGTGCTTTTGGTGTTTAAGTCATGAAGTCCTTGCTCACGCCTATGTCCAGAATGGTATTGCCTATGTTTTCTTCTTGGGTTTTTATGGTGTTAGGTCTTATGTTTAAATCTTTAATTTATCTGGAGTTAATTTTTGTATAAAGTGTAAGGAAGGAGTCCAGTTTCAGCTTTCTGCACATGGCTAGCCAGTTTCCCCAACACCGTTTATTAAACAGGGAATCCGTTCCCCATTGCTTGTTTTTATCAGGTTTGTCAAAGATCAGATAGTTTTAGATGTGTGACGTTACTTCTGAGGCCTCTGTTCTGTTCCACTGGTCTATATCTCTGTTTTGGTACCAGTACCATTGCTGTTTTGATTACTGTAGCCCTGTAATATAGGTTAAAGTCAGGTAGTGTGATGCCTCCAGCTTTGTTCTTTTTTCTTAGGGTTGTCTTGGCTATGCGGGCTCTTTTCTGGTTCCATATGAAGTTTAAGTTGTTTTTTTCTGGTTCTGTGCATATTGCTTAAGGAGATCAAAGACCTAAGTAAGTGGAAAGCTATCTTGTGTCCATGGGTTAAAAGATATAACATGGTTAAGATAAAAATACAACTCAAAGCAATCCACAGATTCAATACAACTTAATCAAAATGGCCCTTTTTACAGGAATGGCTGAGAAGAACTTCATATTCCTAAGACATAGCAAGTGTGCCCCCAAAACAAAAGCAATCTTGAAATGCAAGAAGGAACATCCTCTATTCCAAAGATTTTTAACTGCTCTCAGCAATATCTGGTAGTCTTCAATATACAGGCTTTCACATCTTTTTTTTTTTTTTCATTCGTTTCTACACAGAATCTCAGTCTTTCTCTTAGGCTGGAGTACAGGGGCACAGTCACAGCTCACTGCAGCATGGTATTCTCAGGCCCATGAGATCCTAGGGCCTCATCCACTGAGCACCTGGGGCTACAGGCACTCACTGCCACACCTGGATAATTTTTATAGTTTTCAGTAGAGACAAAGTCTCACTATGTTGCCCAGGCTAGTTTTAAATTTCTGAGCTCAAGCGACCCTCCTGCCACAGCCTTCTAAATTACTGGGATTTGAAGCTGAGCCTGGCTGGCTTTCACATCTTTGCTATATAGTTTATATTTCCTGATGTGTGTGTATATATATATGTATATATACACACACACACACACACACACACACACACACTCACATTGAACTAATGCCTACTAGGTGAGGGGCTGCCTTGTGAGCAAACCCAAGGGCCCTGGATCATGAAACGCTTGGCTAGAAAGGTGGAGGGATAAGCAAGGTGGGCACACAGCAGGTTTCTTGTTTTCTTTTGGCAAACACACACCAATATCAGCACCTGCTCACTGGAGTCTCTGGCAATCCTGACCAGGCTTCATGATGGGTGAGGTGGGCTAGGAATGGGAAAGTGGATGACCCCAGACCTGGAGACCGCCGCTGTCACCTGGGCACCTGGAATGTGCATGGAGGAATCTCCCACAGATTTGGGCCTGGATCAGTGCCCAAACATGCATAAGGACAGGACTCTCGGCCTCGATGTTTCCAGAGCTCCCAGTCTTCTAAAGAGGCTGGTCGTGGGGTGGAATGTTCAACAGAGCAGAGGCATTCTGGGTACTCGAGCTTGGCAACAGAGAATGCTTCCCTGTGCTACTAAATGACAATATCTGACAATGATGGATGACACACTTGAGCAACAGCTTTCACTGCTTCACAAGCAGTGTCTCTGGACCACCAGGTTAGTGCTGTCGGCTGTTGACTGAAATGTCGCTGGTTTGAGCCCATCCAGTCACATTAATGTTTCTAGCTGACATGACCTTCCATCTGAAGAGTCTCTTCCTTGGACCAAATAGATCTTAAAACTTTTCTTCTT